>VUQI01060233.1:3876-23988 GCA_015106735.1 Paratilapia polleni | reverse complement strand
TCTAAATGTTTTATTTCATACAGCTGGGAAACAGAAGTCAATCAGCGATGCAGGGCACTGTGCCTGATAGAGGCCTTCAACATATATAACCTTGTAGCATTTCCAGCTGGTCCAAAATGAAGGAATGAGCAGTCCTTCAGTAAGACTGAAAATGGAGGGTTACCATTAGATTAAATTTAAGCAAACACAACAGTCATGGTATCCAATACAAGTGCTCCTCCAAGCTATTTTATTAATTATATTTTAAGCAATATGCTAATAAATTAGGAGAATAAAAGGATTCTCTCCAATACCACTGCAAACGATTCCACTACAAACCCCAACCACACCCTGGCCAGCCCTGGCGATCTGATCCCTGGTTGACAAAACTGGCTACAGGGACATTGAATGTCGCCTTTCTCGTGGGGTTGCGTGAGGTTGAGGGGGTACCGGCTAGGTATAATCAGGTTTACCTCAACGCGCAGTTCAGGTTCTGGATCCAGTCTCCTGGAGAAGGGCTGTAATCTGTTCCACTCTAGAGTTGCCCTTGGTGAGAGGCGGCAGGCAGGGGTGGATTTACAGTGCTTAACAAATTTATTAGACCACCTGCCATCACAAAGTGCTTTAATGTGGACTCTCTTTTTCAGTGAGTTCTTGACGTTTTACCATTTTGAACAGGAGTGAGGAATTTCAAACTGAATTGATCGTTTTATACCCAAATTTGAGCTGGCACACTGGACTTGTCTGACAAGTCAGAAATTAATCAAGCAGAACATTCAACCACTAAAACAAATTTTTCTATTCAGGAATGCAAGTAAATAACTGTAATTTGGCATCTTACTTTAAAAAAATAATAATGTGTTTTACTATTTTTTCCTGTTTTTTTGTAAAACTGTAAATTTGAAAATTCATGGATAACAACAATAATTATGTTTTAGCATTAAAAAGATCATTTCGATTAAAGAACTTGCACATACTGGTGGATTAACCATTACAGAAACATAAAAGATTATTTTGGTAATTACCAATACTGTTAATTTAGGGCAGTTGTGGCATAAAGCTTACAGTGGGTGGTGGTCTAATAAATTTGTTAAGCACTCTACTTGTATCCCCATGGTTTGGTACCTATATATTGGAGTTTTCACTGGTGCATGAGATAGGAACGAGTCCTGGCTGTCATTTGTGTTGAGCGGCAGTTCAGAGTGGCAGATCTTGGAGTCCCTGGATGGGGTGCTGCCCCAGCTGAGGACGCCATTGTCCCCTCCCTGAGCCTGATTCTGCCGGAGGTTTCTTCCTGTTAAAAGGGAGTTTTTTTCTTCCCACTGTCGCCAAGTGTTTGCTAATAGGGGATCATCTGATTGTTGGGGTTTTCTTTCTAACATTGTAAGGCCTTTACCTTACAGTATAAAGCACCTTGAGGCAACTATTGTTGTGATTTGGTGCTATATAAATAAAACTGAATTGAACTGAACTGAAATTAATTAGTACAAAAATAATCTCCCACTAAGACATCAGTTTCCCCTTAACCTGGTCCCTGTTGCTGCTGAAAAAGTCCCATACACTACACAAATACTAAATTACAGTTCAGTGGTAGTAGAGCATATAGACTCACCAGCCACTTTATTAAATACATTTGTGAAATCTAATGTAGTCCAAGACAACAGCACTGCATCATGTTTTTAGAATTTTGTCCGCCCATTTGACATATTTGGGGGGAAGACAATGGAATGCAGTCCAGTGCACCACCACCAACTATCACCTCAATAATAAAGTAGAATTATTAACTTTTTAACAAGTCATTATATTTTTCCAACCCCTAGGTTCAGTAGGAAAATTGACTTCAATTGCATTAACAGTACATGAGATCTCATGTTGACATTCCTAATTTTCTAGGCCTACCTCAATTTCAGTTTGGATTAGATTAGTGCGTGACGCACAATAGCAGAACGTCTATGCCTAGAATTGGCAAAACTCTTCCAGTTCAAATCAAATGTCATGTTAAAAAAATATCTGGTTCTTTGTCAAAAAATTGAGTGTACTAGCTTGTATACTTGAAATTTTCAAGTAACAAGTAATGTGAATTTCACCAAGAAACATCAATCACCAAGCATTAGATTCTGTTAAGTTCACTTTTGAATTCTATGTCAGTTTTGATAGAATTTAACAGCTATGTCACCATATTAGGTTAACACTGCTGGACAGAACATGATTACTCTGAAACAAAGCTAAAACAATTTAAACTGATGGCCACAACATAAACTTGTGGATATTAAAGAATTTAAAGAAAATACTGAAATAGAAATTTAGATAGGGAATTTTTGTGAAAGATGTTCATTTCATGATGAAAAATCCTTGGATTAATTGTTCATTCTTCAATGATTCACAGATCAAGATGAGTGCCAGCTGCAGGGTGTGTGTCTGAATGGGAACTGTGTGAACACTCTGGGCAGCTACATGTGCGTGTGCAAACCTGGCTATGTCCCTGGCCCCATGTTCACCACGTGCATACGTAAGTCCTACAGCCACACACTTTTTAGCACAGTTTCTCATTCATTAAATCTAGACTCAGGACATCCAATGGAGCAGTGTCAGACTGAGCAAAAATCTTGCATTACATTTGCATGCTGGTCTTTGATATGCAGATTTGTTCGTTCAGATCTTTCCTGAGTCTAATATTTCCCATCACCTTAGGACAGAAGACATGGAAAATTGGTGTTTCATTATTTTTTCCACTAAATACTGCTAAAATGTTTAATAATGTGCATAAGTAAATACAGTGCATGAATGACAGCATGGTGTTTATTCTACAGTCAAATTATATAAAGCATGTACTGCAAGGAACGTATAGCCAAACCCCAATATATCTCATGACTCTCTTCTAGAAGGAGCAGGATTGTGAGGGTGGGGGAATACTGGGAATTAGAGTTAAATGGCCAACTGCTTAAGCACAAGTAATAACGTGATAAATCTGGAACATGATGAAGCTGTCTTGATTAATTTCTTTTGACATGTATTGACATGTCGTGAGCGTGTGTTCCCCTTCTTTTGGAATGTAGCGTAAATACGCTGGGGCATGGGATTGTGTTCTGGTTCTTTTTTCTCTTGTGGCTAATGAAAGCCAAGTATCCCCTCATCACTACCACTGATTAATCCAAAGCAGAGGGGACCTGAAAAATTCATTATTGTAACCACTGACTTCCGAACCCACACTCCAAGCACAGATCACATACGGCTGAAAAAGAACCCCAGTGATTTACATATCTTCTACCCTTCATACTGTATTTTTGTATGGCCAGATGTTGCTGAAGAGGATTACAGCTGAAGTTAATGCAAAACAAATATGATTCTAGTCTTTTTGCTAAGCAAAATGAACAAACTGGTTGCTGCTCAAACTGTCTGGGTTGAAGTGAAGGCGATAAAAAGGCTTGGCCAGACCAGCCCTGTAACTGCTAGAAGGAGGAAGATGTGCATGATGATGAATCAGAATCCAGCTTTTGAGCTTATGCCAGACATGACCATTGAGTAGAGAACCAGTCAGTTTTATTTAGGAAGGTTCCTAACTGAGCCATGACCGGAGCTGGTTGAATTCTCTACATACTAAAGAAAAGAGCTCCCACACAATAAAAGACTAGCATCAATGTGGCAACATTTTAGCAGCGACAGGTGAAAAAGGTCCTTTGGTAAGGTTATCTAATTTTTGAGCCGAATGATTGAAGTGACTGCCAATAAAAGCGAAGGATACTGTTGATTGACATATGAAATAAATACATTAAAAGGTTACATGTGTAACTGAAGCCTGGAATATCAACTAGTAACCAACTGTTAGCACTGCGAGCGAATCGCTTTATATGTAGAAGGGGAGACAAAAGTTTTGCACTGCAGGTTATTTTTCTGAGAGCTCAGTATGGCCCACTTTGATTGCATCATGGTGCTACAAGTAGTAAACAGGACTCATAGCAGATGTTAGCCCATATAGTATTGGTCATACATGGCAACATGCAGCTGTATTGATGACAACAAAGAAAGCACCTATTTTTACATCATTACATCTATACTGTGTCTCTGATGTTTCATTAAACTCTATGTTCCCACCAGCACATTCAGACATTTCCGTTATTTTACACTTTGTAGCGATAAAGAAAATTAAAGCATTTAACTATGAGCATTTGTCACAGAGTCACCTGTACAATATTTGTGGTACTGCATTTCCACCGAAATGAGTTTTTACAATAAGATGTAACATACACATTTGCTCTGCAGGTAGGTTTTAAACATCATAAGACTAGTACATGAATACATGAATTGCATCTGATCCTATCACAAAAGTGTTAATTGGTGGTCCACGTGCCACACTGTCAAGAGTACCTTCCTGTCCCTCTAACCTTTGTCGAAGAATTCTTGATCTTTTGCATGTCTTTGTTGTTGTTCACTGTCTAAAGTAAATGGACTGTCAGATTGATGTTTTCATCCTTATTCTGACATTGGTTTGGTATAAGGGGGACAGGTGGGCGATATGTTTGAAGCATACGATAGCCTAAAATGTGAGGTTATCAATTCTCTGAGGCATATTTATGACTTCTGTTGTCTAAATCCTGAACACATACTGATGCTTTCATGATGAAAAATGTTACCCACAGCAAGATGCTGAATGGAGCATTCTGTTTCTTGGCAAACACAGTCCACACTATTTAGACCAAATAGCCTAATTTTAGTCTCCTCAAACCCCAGAAACATTTTTCTCATGCTCGCATAGTCCTTTGAGCAGTTTGGGTGACATCTGCCTTTTGCTGAGGAGGGGCTCCATCCGCTCACTCTGCCATAAAGGCAAGGCTGGCACAGTGCAGCAGGGTTAGTTTTCCTTCTGGCAGGTTGCACTCTTTCTGCAGACAAACTCTACAGGGGCTGTTGATTTCTTGGTTACCTTCCTGGCCAAGGCCCTCCTTGCCCATTAACTAATTTTGGTCAGATGGCCTACTGTAGCGAGAGTCTGGTGGTTTCAGACTTCTTCCATTTCACAGTAATGGAGTTTATTTTGCTCCTGGGAACTTTAAATGCTGAAATTTTCCCGAGCACTATGCCTTGACATAGTTCCTGTCTGGAGGGCTACGTTGAGTTTTTTTGGACCTTACATACAGCCATGGTAACAAAACAATACACCCTCTGTCAGTTTTAAGATTTTACATATCAGGACATAATAAATAATTGTCTAGTCCTTACCAGGGCTTAAAATTAGGTAAATACAACCTGAGATGAACAACAACAACATGAGACATATTACACCATGTCATTATTTATTTAACAAAAACTAAGCCAAAATGCAGTGAATCCACAATGCAGTGAAGCACTGTGAACAACTAAGTACACCCCATGGTTCAGTAGCTTGTAGAACCACTTTTAGCAGCAATAACTTGAAGTAATCATTTTCTTTATGACTTCATCAGTCTCTCACATCACTGTGGAGGAATTTTGGACAACTCTTCTTTACAGCGTTGCTTCAGTTCTTAAGATCCTGCCACAGCATTTCAGTCAGGTTGAGGTCTGGACTTTGACTGGGTCATTGCAACACCTTGTTTCTTTTCTTTTTCAGCCATTCTGTTGTAGGATTGCTGCTGTGCTTGGGATCATTGTCCTGTTATATGACCCAGTTTCACACAAGCTTTATCTGTCAGACCGATGGCCTCACATTTGACTCTAGAATACTTTGGTACACAGAGGAATTCATGGTCGACTTAGTAACTGCAAGGTGCCCAGGTCCTGTGGCTGCAAAACAAGCTCAAATCATTGCCCCTCCACCACTGTGCTTGACAGTTGGTATGAGGTGTTTGTGCTGATATGCTATTTTTGGTTTTCACCAAATGTGGCGCTGTGTATTATGGCCAAATATCTCCACTTTGGTCTTGTCTGTCCAAAGGACATTGTTACAGAAATCTTGTGTTTTGTTCAGATGTAATTTGGAAAACTAAGCCATGCTGCCATGTTCTTTTTAGAGAGAAGAGACTTTCTCCTGGCAACTCTTCCAAACAAGCCATACTTGTTCATTCTGTTTCTAATTGTACTGTCATGGACTTTAACATTTAACATGCTAACTGAGGCCTGTAGAGTCTGAGATGTAGCTCTTGGGTTTTTAGCAGTTTCTTTGAGCATTGCACGGTCTGACCTTGGGGTGAATTTGCTGGGACATCCACTCCTGGGAAGATTTGATTTTTCTTTTGAGCAGTTTGGTTGACATCTGCCTTTTGCTGAAAAGGGTCTTCACCCACTCACTCTGCCATAAAGGCAAGACTAGTACAGAGTTAGTTTTCCTTCTGTCTGTGACAGCCACAATCACATTGTTGCTTGTAGTTTGGTTATTTAAAAATGCAGAGTTTGATGTTCTGTGTAGAACATCCCATGTTGCACACATGACGATTCTCTCTGGCCAGTTAGTTGTCTGCAGTTTTCACTTTGCCTTTAAATATTAGATAAGCTCACTTACAACTTTGACAGATTTGGTACAAAAAGGAATACCGGGTACCAGGTGCTATCCACTGTGGAAAACAAAATCGAAAAAAAATATAATAGTTCCAGTTGTGCTTTATCACATGGGGGAAATGAAGGTTACACCAAGCCAGGATAACAAAGTCCTGACTTCTGCTTCGTATTTAACGCACAGACATGATTGGCGTCAACCTCATCTTATTCTTAAAACTATTTGTAGAAGATTACTATGATAAATTTCAGTTTACAATAAGATGTGCCTGAATGTTAAGGTAACCATCCTGAGTGTGTACCCATTTACTTAACTTCTTAAATAATGAAGGGATTTGAGACTCCTTTTTACACCTTCACGGTGGCTCTTAAACTGTATTTAAACATCAGTACAGGCAAGGGTTCTTGTAGATCTGTAGAAAGTCTAAACAGGCACTGACTCCATTCATCTAAAAATACAGCCTTAATTGGTGTTAAAAAGTCTTAATTAATCTTTCAAAACTTTGCTAAGCTATAATGAATTGTTTTCTTCTGACATTACAATTTAAAATCTCAACAGTGATCAGGTTGCTCATAGCAGATGCACTGCACTGACTGTAGGTAGTAATGAAATGGAGAAGTGTTTCACACCTGGTATATCAATCCCTTGAAATCTGTTCCAACAAGTCAGCCTGCATCATTAAATTCTCTTGATGTATTTTTTCCTTAGCTTAAGTTGGTTTTAAATGTCATTCTGAGTGGCATTAAAAAGTCTTAAAAACTCTTTAATCTGACCTCCCTTTAGCTTCAAAAACGAACCATGAACATTTCATTCTGACTTTTACTACAGTCATTCCTGATGTTTTGAAATCAGAGTTGGGTTTTGTTGGGAAAATAGGTCAAGTATTTAACCAGTAACTAAAATGATTTACTCCAGGTAAGGTTTCTGGCAAAAAGGAAATCAGTCTTGGTTCCCCATGGGGATTATTAGTTTGTCTGCTTTCCACTCAAAACTGTTTCCAGCATTTATTTGTGAAGATGTTAGAGCTTGCCATAAGACACAATAAACCAAGCCAAACTCTCTGCATGCTTTCATCTCAGCCAGCACTTGACTTTGGTAGTGCATGAAGCATTAGCATGAAAATGTTGATTTTTTTTTTCCAGTTTTTCCTCTGTCATGTTGTCTTTGCTTTGTGGTGTTTGATTTTTTTTGTTTGTTTTGAGTTTAGCTGCAATTTTTAAATGTAGTTATTTGTGCCACCGCAAAATGTGGTTTCCCAACCTCTTGGTGTAAAATATGTATTCTCTTTAATGCACTCTGGTTTTGTTTTTAGACATATATTTAGACTGTGTTTGTGGCAGAGGGGAAGGTTGCTCTGGTGAAGGGGACTTCTTTATTTCTCCACTCTTTGTCCTCTCTTTCCTCCATGTTTGTGTCTCCTGCACTTTGGTGCTCCACTTCCTACACCTCCTCCCTCCTCCTCTTTGTCCTCCTTCTGCGCTACTCTTCAGCCGAAACGCCTGCCGTCCAAGAGGAGAAGGGGGCTTGCTTCCTTTTGGTCAGCTCAGGGAGGCAATGTTTGCACCCAGTGTCTGCCCAGCTGAGCAAACAGCTTTGCTGCTGCAGTGTGGGCAAAGCCTGGGGCCCTCGTTGCGACAAATGCCCCCCTCCAGGAACAGGTAAGGCTCCTAGATATTTATCCTGTCTCAATAAGGCCCCAAATTTTCTTTGTTGTATGGAGCAAACACCATAACAAACACCATTCAGCAGCCTTGTAGTGTAGTTTGGCCTTGTAAATCAGCAAATGTTTATCAAGCCTCATAGAGCTGAGGCACTCAGACCTGCCCAGTCCGGTCTACTGGAAGTTCACAAGCCACAAAAATTATTGAACAAAGTATTGTAAGGTCTGATACCGACATGCCTTTAAAGATGGCAGCCAGTCATCTGGTCAGGCTGAGATGTCTCACAAAATTGGGTGGATTGCCATTACAATTTATTTGCTGGAATAAAATTCAACACAGTATATCAACATTTACTAAATAATGACTTTGACAGTTGGCACAATATTCTGGTCAATAAGTGTCTAGTGCTTTTGATTTCTGATTATATTATGTTCATAGTTTTATTTTGTGTGGCCTAGAATATGTTTGCATTCTTCAAAAAAATGTTCTCATGCTGTACATTACTGCAGCGCGTCCTTTAATCCCACTAAAACCTTCCATTTTATCATCTTAATCTGTTCTGATTGTTCAGCTTTCTCAACAAAAATGAAGCAGAGGAGAGGAGCAGAGAAAATGATTTGTAAATGCATTACAGTCTGTGACATTTGTTCATATGCAAGGCCACATAACATAACATAACATAACTGTTTCTGTGAATGAGTTTTGGTATAACGATTTCTCCATATGGGGGATGTCCTGTTTTGAGATTATACTGAAATAATAAGAGAACCTCTAAATATTCTCTATTTTGTAGAAACTGTTCTCAAGAGCAGGCAACATCTTGGTGAATTGGAATTAATTATGATGAAATTTAAATTAATATTGTATTCAGAATTGTTAAAGTAGAGATTTAATTTGTTGATGAGGTGCACAAAAAATATGATGCAGAATGTTTTCCTTTTTGTAGAACTATAAACTTCATTCTTTAGGATGATTATGAGCTTGAACTTGTGTCCCAGTCTTTTATCCTGGCACTTTCTGTCTGCATGGGTTTCACAGCTTGGCTGAGTAGTTGCTTTTAGATTAGAATAGCAAAGCCTTTTGCAGTAGCTTTTTTTTACATTACTTTCCTGTTTGTCTTTGCTTGTACACATCTCAGTATGGCAGTGGAATTTGCTCAAGCAGTTACGGTTGGCACTTTTAGGTAGCTGCATTCCTCTCCTTTACATTGTTGAAGGGATTACATGGTTGTGATATGCCCACATCTCATTTTTCATTTGAGTTTTATTTATATAACACCAGATCACAACAGTTGTCTCAGGCCGCTTTTAATGCTCATGTTCTGTGGTGATTTAGTATGAAAATTCTTAGATGCATTATGTCATTTTCTGAGAGAAGGTGTTTAGTGCTTATAGAGAAATCAGTAACCAATAAGTCATAATCACTGAATTCCTTTCCTTCCTTGTCAATATAATGTCCATATATGGTATATATAGAAACTTCAGACCCTTTTAACTTTTTACATTTTATGTTTCACATTGATTCATTGACCTTCATTTTAAAATTTCTTTTCTTATTTATCTAAACACAATACTCCACTGACTCCTCATGATCATTGTTTTCAGTGTTATGTCAGGTAATGTCTTGAATGTTCAACTCACCAGTAAAGGGTTGCTGCTTTCTTTTGTTAAAAACACGCCGGGCATTTTATCACACAAAGCTGGTAAACATTATTGGATAATAATTCTAGTAGAAATTATTGCTTTATGTGTTCCCCAGGTTACATGTCTTGCCAGTTTGCAGAGTTTTGGAGGCATGCTGTTATAATAACCAGAGCTGGTATTAGTACTTTGTTCATTCATGTTATCCATCACCCCACAGTGATACTCAGCAGTCTTGCACACATGGCTTTTGATTTCAGCAGTACCAGTATCATTATGAAGGAGCTAGACCCTTGTTTTACTAATTGAGATGAAGAGAGACACTGGATTGAGAATACTGATGCTCAGTTGCCAAGATAATTCTGTTAAAGCTTTAGTCTTCCCTTAAAGGCATGCATGTGATCAAACCAAAGTCAGAATTGAAATGGTTTCTGCAAGTCTTAAACTGAGATGCAAACCTGGCCTGTGTCTTTCAAAATGAGAAAAGCCTGTGGCTTTGTGCAACAATACAGCCTCAGCCTTCCTTTTCCACATTTTATTGAATGATTGAAAAAAATGGTAGCAAATAGTATATTCCTTTTTCTAGAAAGAAAAATACAAATGCCATCCGTAGAGCCCTCAGAATTGGTGTAAAACAGTCAAAACAATCAAGCGTCACATTCACCTCTAAACACAGTAGTTGTGTAAGTGTTATCTTGTGTGACTGTTTTTTTATTTTTATTTTTTTTGTCATCAAGATAAAAAAGTCACCTTACGAGTCTACAGCGGCAATACTGGAATTACAAAATTCCAAGTTAAATGATTTCTTGATGGAAGTCAAAGAGAGAAGAAAAACTTGGGCTTTCAGACTCAAAAGCATATTGAGTGCTTTTGAGTCTGAGAGCCCAAATTATTGTCCAGTTTCCACTAGGATATAGTTCCTTAATTAATTAACTGAAACGCAAACTTGATGAGCCACACAAGTCTTCATAAATCAAGTTATTTTAAGATTATCAGATGCAGTTGGTGAATAAACTCGCAATGTGTGTATATAGTACTTTTATATACTTGGGTTCTATTTAAGCAGACAGAAATGGACACCTTCCAGCCCGTGGTTTTCCTTTGCTTTTCTGAAACATTATTGGGTGTAATGGTTATCAAATCGATCAAAATATGTCACAGATTTGTTTGATGATTTTTCTAACTTGTATTTGGTTTTTATTATTCTTTTCTACTAACTGGAAATCTTTAAGGTATTTTGTTCAGCTAAAGAGTGATGTACACCATAATTTCAGTGTCCGTGGGTTATTTAATCGTATTTATCATTACATTCTTAATTTACATGCCATTGTTTTCTCTTTTTCATTATCTCTTGTCTCATTTATCTCTTTATATTATCATGCAGGAGAAGGGTAGAAGTTGTTTAGATAAAGCTGGGTAATTTACTCCATATAGTGTTGAAAGAGCAGAGAGGTGGAAAGGATGGAAAGCATTAAATTAAATAAAAATAAAGTTATCAGATCTGTGTGTATTCATGGAGGCCAGCCTTTACGCCCATCTTTGTCTCTATTATTTTATATTGCCCTCGAATTTTAGCATTTCTTTTCAGACTCATAATTTTCATTTATAAATGGCATACACAGATATACACTTAACTACTTATGTTTTGTCTTATTGTGCAGCTAAGTTCAAAGAAATCTGTCCTGGTGGAATGGGCTACACTGTTCTACCAAATCCTCCTGTCAATAAGCCAGTTTACCGGGAGCCCATTGACCCGTTACCACCCCAACCCCTACCGACGCCAGAGAGACCAGTGGAGGCTTTTGGAACACCAGAAGAGATTATACCAGGTGAGCTCTGCATTAAACATTACCAGTGCATGTTCAGTTGGTTTAGTCAGTATTTCATGTGTAATGAAATACTGTACAGTGAAAAACTACAAACGTACATATCACTTTCATTGTTTTTTGGTTTTTTTTTAAACACTTGACATGATCTGAGCTGGTTAAGTAAAATAAACTGTAAATACTTTTCTTCAGTAATTTCTTAACCTCCTCCAGTATGTGCCACAGTCTTCCACAGATCTGTCATGTGTTGAACAGCTGTAAAAGAACCTGCCCATACCACAGCCACTGGTTCCTCGTAGTGCAGAGGAACTTTTGCAGCATTAACAGTGTTTAATATTAAGTTTCCGAGGTTAGGTTCTGAGGTTAGCTAACAATAAAATTTCAATGCAGTGAGCAGGGACCTGCCAGCATGACTAAATATAGTGTTCTCTGGTATAATAAGAAATGTTGCAGCAGTATTTTATACAAGCTATAGATGGGGTTTGCTTTAGTACATTGAACTGCAGTAATACAAAATTACCAAAAGGCTACCAAAAGTCTTTAAACTAGCAGCAGAACTAAGGGATGGATCATCACTAAAGTATATGTTATGGAAAGGAACCAATAAAAACAAATGAATGGCCCGAGCTGTTTTATTGATATTTTAGGTGAGTTGATTGTCACAAACCGGGCCGCATGGCCATGACAGAAGGGAGATGCTACACACAAATATCAGTTTGGAGACTGGTTTATTATAAAAGAAAAGAAACAAAGAATTACACCGCAAAAAATGCAAAAAAGTCAGGGTTGTGGAATGTATAACCCACCAACACCCGCCAACCAAACAAAAGGAACTTCCAACTTGGGTACAGCAAGCACAGACCTGACAACAAAACACAACAGTCAAACCACACTCAGAAGTAAGAAGTCCTACCGCCAACCTGCGATACTGTTCCATACCCCTCTGCAACCCTGTCAACTCTAGAGAAGCATATTAAGAAAAAGCAGGACAGACCAAACAGAAAGACAAATTACCCAAACAACGGGAAGCCAGGGCAACCAGACCCAATGCCAGCCCCCCAACCATGATCACTCTTACACATGATTGTTGCACAACTCCTCACTGAACCCAAACTAGAGTAACATACTCAAAACAAAATGCAGTCACACAATCAAAAAGGATTATCCAAACCAAGTTGCCATTCAACCAGCCAAATATAGCAACATATAATCCCAACCAAAAGTGACCTGCTATTGATTCACAATATCAGCTCATGTGTTGAGTAGGCTTTATAGGCTGGCTTGCACAAAGATATTCCTCCTTAAGTTACCTGTTACATTTGAGTGGTATAATGAATTCAGTCGTTTTTGTCCCTGTAGACTGTATCTTAAATAGTAATAATGAAAAGGTAACAAAACATCATTTTATTTTTTTCTCGAACACCTAAAACCATAAAAGCTTATGATTTTGTTGCAAATGCAAAAAAGCTAGCATTGATTACTTTGGAGAGAGACTAGCCAATATTTGCCTTCTGACAGTAATTTCCTCTGATTGTTCCTTCTGATTCCCTCTGATTGATTGAGTAGAACTGGTCATATTAAGTGCGGCTGATCCGCTCCATGGTCAGACCAGCAGAGATGGAGATGAGACTAAAGAGACAGATGATAATATAACCTCTTCATAAAGTCAGTCTACCATTTGATCATGTGCTCAGTCATAGTTACCTGTGTTTGAAAACTTGCCACTGTAGATAAAGTGGTTACATAATCTTAGAAACCAGCCACAAGTCAACCATGGACGGCCATGTCATCAGTGTGCTCTGGTATTTAGAAATAGCACTATGCTGGGGCTAATGTAGGTGATTTGCCACTTTTGAGTCTATTGTTACTTGTTTTTACAGAATATTATATACATAGTCATCATTGGGGAAAAAACATCATCTGTCTCAAATAGACATCATCTTGCCCTCTTAGTGAAAAACCACAGTTTAATTCTGTCGATTACAGAATTTACCGTGCAGCAGTTAGATACTTGAGATATTAAGATGCGAATACTCCACAGCTGTATTTTATTTGGCACACTTCAAAGTGCCTGAACTCAATATGCTGTCAAAGCAATGAATATATCTGAAGGATTGCATTTATGCAGTGCAGCAGAGAGACATTTTTTATGTTTTTGCACTTTTCTTTATTGAGTGATGAAGATGTAAAAAAGACCAAGCTGTGTAACAAATTACACCCAGTTGCTCTTGTTTGAAGTTTGGTATTAATTCATCAGTGTCCCAGTGAAAAATGCAGAGACTGTGGGATAAACAGCAATCTCACTTTTGCAAATTACAATTCTAAAGTAACATTAGAAACTCTGATTTATGATCCCTCTTGCATGTGATTAGGAAGGCAGATCTTGAGAAAAACATCCCTCTTGTGACATTTGTTTGTAGAGGACAAGGATTAAAGTGCTTTGGCTCAGCACGCATTCCCTTCTAACAGCCCAGCCCACTAGCCCATCAAAAAGAGGGAGAGCGAGGGGGAGATAAACCTGCCTCAGAGAGAGAGGAGCCTCATCCTCTCCTGTTATTATTCAGGACATGCTTGGCAGCCACCAAGGGAAAGAGAAACTTTGCAACATCTTTAGCCAAAGCCAGACAGAATCCAAATTACTGCTTAGCTTCGCTGGAGCAGAGGAGTACAGAGTTTTCCAGGCACACAGGACAGGCCTCAAAAAACAATCGGACAGAAATCCACCGCCCTAAACCTGTGTAGATTAGTGTTTGGATACCACCAGAAAGTAACAAGGTGCCTGGCAGCCATATACACTGGCATTTTGGCATAGCAGAAAGCTGTGGTGGGTGGGAGAAAGAGAGGAGGATTTTTTTCTCTCAATCCTTAGTGTTGTCATATTTCAGACCTGCATCTCTACATTATTGTATGGCATGTAGTAAAGGGTTTACCTAAAGAAAGGTCTGATATTTATGAAATAGAGGTGTTTCACATAGCTTTACATTGCAAACGGCCATGGTTATGGAAGGCGATAGGGGGTATTCTTGCGATAGTTTCCTTCTTGTGATCACATAACAAACTTTAACCTGCAAAGAAAATCTCCTCAAAACCGTGACATTGTTGGAAGGTCTCCACACAAGAACTAATAAAGTCAACCGCAGCAGTAAAATACCAAAGCACTTCCTAAACAACAGTAAGCCTGCACGCCTTTCACATAAACATGGACCACACCACTACACACCTTAACCTTGTAACATCGACCAGTTCGCTGGAGAGCTACTTACAGGTAAAGCTGGGTTAGGTCACATTTTAGTCACATGCTGAACAAGCAAAGTTTCAAGAAACTAGAAGACGTCACCTGTCACACCAAATCTCTTAGACACCACATGATCTCACGGTTCTTCTGTTATAAGATTTTTATTTGGGTTTGCTGAAGATGGGAAAATTTCATATAAAGGGGTAAATGTGAACCTAACCCTACCCCTAAACAGGTCACCAGTAACCAGTTGGATATTAAGAGGTTAAGGCTCAGTCACTCTATTGATTTTAGGCAATTAATTGTAGATGCAAAATCTGTTAATTTCAGCAGATTCTGCAGATTAGCTCACAATTTGGGGTTAAAATAGTCCTCCACATGAGTGCTAAACCACAGTGTTCTTCTATTTTTTTTTTTAAGATAATAGCATTTTATGAAAATATGGATTTATAACTTATTGGCATCTTCAGCAAGAACTAGGGGGCTGCACTCCACACACACACAGTAGAAAAGTCAGAAAGTATTCAACAGTGACTAACTGTCTTTTTATAGAATGCCCCAAATTTTGTCCTGCAGATATTTAGCAAACACAAAATGAGTTTTTGAAAAATAGATTAGCTTGAATATCTTAAAAGCTTAAAATCCCATCTGACATATAAACGTTTGCTGCCCAGTACATTATCGCAAACCTTCACTTTTTGTTCACAATTTTTGTTTCTGTTTTTTCTTTGGTCAGTAGCAACCACTGCACCAGAACAGGTAGGTTGGGTACCTTTTCACTCTTTAGAGTGAAAATGTAGAAGCAGTTTGCCTGCATATGCTTAGCAAACGCACACAGCTGCTAAAGAGTTTCAAAATCACCTTTGCATGAAGTCAGCGACATTGCTGCATGACTTTGGCTGGTCATTTGAGCAGCAATTCAATGTCTACACCTTTGATGTGTTTATATATACTATAAGAACCAGAAGGAAACCAGACATGTTCCCAGATCCAGACAATCCATGCTTTTCTAGCTCCCTCACTGAGCTGTTCATTCTTGCTCTGTGATTAAACTGCAGCCAGTTGCCATGCAAGCTAAATGCTAATCTGCTTCTCAGCACAGCTCCTGCATTGCATGACAGAAGCAGTAGGAAGCTTAAATGATCAGTTTTGGCTGAAAATGTGTATACAGTTCTTTGCTGATTTTATCTCTTTGGTTTGTCTGTGTCTTGTCATTGAAGGAGCTGGTAATTCCTGTGGTTAGCATTAGTCCGATAATTGAACCTATCCAGCCCCAGCTATCTCCAGGTGTTTCCACCATCAAGATGGAGGCAGCCTACCCAGGTGTCTGCTTTACTACCCTTTAAACTTCATGGCAGTTTCAGACTCAGTTTATCAAGCTGATGAGGTTTAGACAAAAGATTTTTTATGCCAGCTCCATTCCCTGCAGGAAGGCATCGTGTTTACAGTTGACCATCCCATTCTCATGAGCGCTATATCTCAGAAATACCTCCAAGGAGTTTCTTAAACCACATCCACTTAGACTCAGGCATCAGAATTCATATGCTGATTTTGACACAAATTCACACAAATCTCTAATAGGATAAAATGATGAAATGATTGCATGTTTATCCAAGGCTTCACTCTGACATCAGAATGTTCTTGCCAAATCTCAGGAACAGAAGGGGAGGACCATTTTTTATATTTGGTAAGATAGTGAGTTGGTGAAACTGATCTTTGGTGCCCTCCTTTTAGATTGTTTCAAAATCTGAATACATAGATCATGTAAGTCCAAACAGAAATGGATGTAAGCTGTGACTTCACTGGCTGGCATGGGAATACAACCATGAGGTAGGGATTCTAGTGGTCTGATGAGAATACTGTTTCAGAGGAGACAATCACTGAGTCATTTTGAGACTTGGCTGAGAGACATGACAACGACATGTTGGTCCCCAGCCAATCATAGCTTGCTGTTATTCACAATGTACATGATTTCACAGTGAAGGACGTGCCAGGTAACTACTGGATACAGGATCAGTAGCAACCAAAGCAGTGTGTATTTTGGTTGTGTATTGTACTCTCTGTGCTGGGTTTCAAAAAGCCTAAAAACAGTGATTAAAAAATGGGTTGCCTGTTTTTCATTTCACTATGTTGTGCATGCATGAGAAGTGGCATCTGGTATCCACAGACAAAACAGAATAAACCCTTCAATTATGTGCCCGGTGCCCATTTATGGCCTGATGCCCTACATCTTTTGGGTCAGACAATATCAGTTTGATATTGCCTAGTCTGAACCCAGCATTCGATCACTTTGTTCATCTCAGCTGTACTCAGGTTTTATTGTAGTTTGTACTGTAATGCTACAACATACCCTGCATTCCAAAGGTGGTGTCACTAATTGGTGAGTGAATTCCTGTCTTGATGACTCAAGCTGTGCATTTTTGCCGTCAGATTTTTTAAACTGGGCATGACAAGCAAGGACTGCATCTAACCTTGTCAGTCACCACATCCAAAGCAAACCCTTTTTCATCATCCCTTTTCAAGTTAATGGGGAATATAATTTAGTAAATGAAAATCATGTTGTATTCAATAAGACCTGAAATAATCCACTGAGATCATAAACTCATCAGGAATAGATCAAATGAGCAGAAGAGTTGCTTTCATATCAGTTGTCGGCTGATACTAGTACATCTAAAAAAAACTTTTTAAAAGGTTTTTTGTTCTCATTTATAATTTAATTCAAAAAGGTAAACTTTCACACATTCTACACTATATGGACAAAAGTATTGGGCCACACCTCTTTATCTTTGAATTCAATTGTTTTCAGTCTCATTGCCACAGGTGTATAAAATCAAGCAGCTAGCCATGCAGTCTGCCTTTACAAACATTTGTGAAAGAATGGAGCTCACTGAATTCGAGCAGGGTACTGTAATAGGATGCCACCATTACAACAAGTCAGTTTGTTTTCTTTCCTCCTAGATATTCCACGATCAGCTGTAAGTGGTATTATTGCAAAGTGGAAACCACGACGTGGCAGACCACGTAAAGTTACAGAGCAGGGTCGCCGAGTGCTGAAACGTGTTGTGCGTGAAAGTCGCCACCACTCTGCTGACTCAAAAACTGCAGAGTTCCAAACCTCCTCTGGCATTAACATCAGCACAAAAACTGTGCACCTAGAGCTTCATGGCATGGGTTTCCATGGCTAAGCAGCTCCTGTAGGTGTAATATGTAGGTGACCCAGTACTTTTGTCCATATAGTGTATATTCATTACACGTAAAGTGAAATATTTCGTCTTTTTTTTTAAAATTGGCTTATAGCTCATGAAAATCAGAAAACGGGTACCACAGTATAATAATATTATTAGAATATTTCATTTTGAGTTTGAGTTAATTACTGTTCAGACAGTATAAATAAATACTGTCTCAGTCTAGTTCAGTACACACAACCACAGTCATGTGTAAGACTGCTGACTTGACAGTTGTGTAGATGATGATCGCCGACAACCTTCACAAGGAGGGTAAACCCAATGACCTTCTAATCTTCTGTTTAGAAGGTCATTAGGGTGGAGTTTTATTTTTCTTATTGGTATCCAGTAATAATAATAATAATGTAAACTTTATTGTATATTTTGTTGGGTTTACTTCCCTGTTACCAAACACAATTTCTGTTTGTTTTCAGAACAGCATTCATTTCAGATTTAGATTTATCAGCTGTATGGTCACAGTGCCATCCTTTCTTAACTTTCTTAACCTTTCTTAACCTGTTAAATTTAATCTCAAAGGTATTCCCTGGGAGATTAACAAGTGTTAACAGACAAGGTCATATGACCGCATGTCAACTTTAGGTGATGAGTGCTTGGTTGTGATAAGTATTAAAGCATGCCTGGTCAGCAGGCCTCTCTGTTAGTTAAAAAGTTAATTAAATTCTGTCATTCATGCAGTTTATGCCAAATTCTAACTTTCAGTGTGTCTCAGCAGAATATAAGACAAGGTAACATTGTTTTTCCTTCCCATAGCCCTCATTTGTAACCCCTCAGCTATCCCCTCTATTGTTATGGTGAATGGACTGGTACTTATATAGCACTTTTCTACTCAGTTTGAGTACTCAAAGCGCTTTATACTACATGCCACATTCACCCAATCACACACACATTCATACAGCACTTTTATCTACACTTAAGTGCTTAGCTTAGCACACTCACACGCCGATGAATGTCGGGGCTAATGTCAGGTTCAGTATCTTGCCCAAGGATACTTCGGCATGCAGACTAGGGGAGCCAGGGATCGAACCACTGACCTTCCGATTAGTAGACGACCCGCTCTACCCCCTGAGTAGAGTTTGAGCCGCCCCATATTTTCTGTTTTAATGCAATGGGTGGTACCCTAGACAGTTTCTCTTTTATTACCCAACCAATTAGAGATATGTATTCAAAGTTGCATTTCTAAACATTGCTGTCATACTGAGGTCTGGGCATATTTGTGGATGTGATTCGGTCCTCTCTGAGCTCCCTCATTATCACTTCAGTTTTGGATGAATACACCCAAAGCTGCTGTAAACTGCATGCTCTTGCCTTGCCAGACAGTGGGAAAGTTTTTTTGTCTGTCACATTTCCCTTTGTCAAGACTTTTATACAAAGCCATCATACCACTTCAGATCGCCACAAAGTATGGCATGGATGTCCAAAGTCCCCTTATCCTATAGTGTATGATTTTGGTGATATAGTGCCTAAGCTCTGTTGCTTAGGGACTATAGGAGAGACAGTCTGCCAGTGTGATTCAATTACAGTTTAATCACAGTTCAGTATTGTTGGCGTTAAAGACTTAAGCTACAAGTAAGTTATGAATATGGTCGAAAGTCAACATGTCATGTTCAATGAAAAAATATGCTGAGTTAATAAATTCTGTACATATTAGAACTAATGTCTAGTATCACGTATTTTTGGTTCAACAGAAGTTGTTGAGAGGACTTCTCCTCCTGCACCAGTGGAGATTCTTCCGACTAATGCAGGCCAGGACATTGCTCCTACCCAGTCAGTTGGTGAGGCTGAAACATTCTTCATTCTTTTTTTTGTACTTTTATTTCTGTTTTTACTTTAGTTTTCTCTTTTTCATTCAGATTTTTTATTTTTTTTTGCACCAGCTTTTTATAAATCCAGAACACAGTTTGTACATAGCGTAAATTCTATAGTTAGTTTATACCTATATATACTAAATAGGGTTGTGCTATTAAAATTCAGGAATTGTCACAGTGCATAAAGATCAAACTGCAGCTAATTTCCAAAATGTATTGGGGGGGGGGGGGCCGTTTTTTCTTTTTTTTTCT
>VUQI01060231.1:42632-55100 GCA_015106735.1 Paratilapia polleni | reverse complement strand
CCAAAATTCCTCCACAGTGATGTGAAAGACTCATTGCCAGCTATCACAAATGCTTGATTGCAGTTCTTGCTGCCAAAGGTGGCACAACCAGTTATTAGGTTTAGGGGGCAAGCTTAGATATCTTTTTTCCCTTAATAAATGAAATTATCATTTAGAAACTGCATTTTGTATTTATTTTGGTTATCTTTGTCTAATATTAAAATTTGTTTGATGATCTGAAACATGTACGTGTGACAAATATGCAAAAAATAAGAAATCAGGAAGGGGGCAAACACTTTTTCACAGCACTGTACATATTTATATATATATACTGGAAAATATCCCCCACACCATTACACCACCACCACCAGCCTGAACCGTTGATACAAGGCAGGATGGATCCATGCTTTCATGTTGTTCATGCCAAATTCGGACCCTACTGAAATCGAGATTCATCAGACCAGGCAACGTTTTTCCAGTCTTCTAATTTTGGCGAATTGTAGCCTCGGTTTCCTGTTCTTATCTGGCAGGAGTAGCACCCGGTGTGGTCTTCTGCTGCTGTAGCCCATCTACTTCAAGGTTCAACATGTTGTGTGTTCAGAGATGCTATTCTGCATACCTTGGTTGTAATGAGTGGTTATTTGAGTTACTGCTGCCTTCCTATCAACTCGAAGCAGTCTGATCATTCTCCTCTGACCTCTGACAAGGCATTTTCACCTAGAGAACTGCTGCTCACTGGATATTTTCTCTTTGGCTGTGTAGGAAAATCCCAGCAGATCAGCAGTTTCTGAAATCACAGTGTAATTTGTCACTTAATTTCTTATTTAGCAGATTTAGCACATTAAAAGCATTTCAGTTAGAATGCAACCTTTTATGTGCTTACCACTTATTTTGATAGGGAAGGATAGAGAAGGCCTTTCAGCAAAAATGCTACCCCCAGAGGATTTGATAGTCATAAATTGCTCTTCACTGTGATTTGTGACGCTTTATATTCAGATATTAGACACAGAAAGGCATTTTGATAGCAGTAATAGCACAAACATGGGATTATAGCTCTCTATCTGAGCACTGACACCTCATCTGCCAATATTTGGTTGATGCTTTGGTGTTTTTCACAGTTAATCCTCCAGTGTTACAGAATCTGACAGCTATCAAATCGCAGCTATCAACATTTGAAGTCCTGAATTCTGTAATATGAAAACAAAAATAAGTAAATAAATAAATAGATAGATAGATAATGTAGTGAAGCTTTCTGTAGCTGAAATCAGGTCATAGAATCAAAAGGGTCACACCATGTGGTCCAGCAGCACTTATCATCTCTGGAGGCAAGAGAAGTTTTTGAGAGAAGTGGATTTCTTGGATTCAGGCTTAGCTTTTTACTTCAAATTTGTGGTTTTCAGGCTTAAGAGGTTTTTTAAACTATGACAGATAAATTACTTAACGCCAAGGACTTCTGTTCTTGGCTACAGTGGATATGCACTGGCAGTAGTGACTGTAGAGGATGTAACTATGTTGTGAATTAATATCTAAGATGAGACATTTGTGTGGCACTGAAAATGTTTTGATATTGCTGTGGTGGTTAGTGATTCTGTAGTATCATAAATTTGAAATCATGAAATTCAGTTCAGTAGGTGCTTATTACTGTGAGGTAAGAACCCTACAATATATGAGAGACACCGCCAACCATCGACTAGGCGACTGTGAGGAGGAAGAACTTCCTTTTAACAGGAAGACACCTCTGACAGAAATGACCAGTTGGGGAATGAGGACAAAAACAAATAGGACAAAACACAAAGAGAAAAGACAAAGTTGATGACATGCAGCAGCAGCATATAAATGCATGGGGAGTGAAAGGAGGGTGTCACGGTGTTGAGTTTCTGTTTAGTCACTTCCTGTTTTATTTTGTAGTTCATAGTTGGTTCACACAGTTTTCAGTTTTTCTTCCTGTCTTTATTTGCCTCACCCTCCCTTATTAGTGTCACCTGTGTTTAGTCTGCCTCACCTGTTCCCAATGAAGTAATAGCTCGTGTGTGTGTCTCTGTGTGTGTCTGTGGGTTGTTGACGTGACACGCACATTTTTGCGTCCGAGTGCATCATTTCTGTTTAAAATAATTTATTCAACTCATGACTTGTAGGAGTTTATTCTATAAAACCTTCTTAGTTTGAATACATTTTCAGTGTATTCAAATAATGTACGTGACATGCAAAAATATGCATCAATGACCCCTATATACAGGTTATACTACCAATTTCCCTTTGTACTCTTCTGCTTCTTGTAGTCCAGCATTCCGGCAGTTTTTAATTTTCCTTATGTTCTTGGTGTTCCTCATATTTTTTCCCATTGTGCTTATTTCCTCGTGCCTCGACCTTTCAGACTTTTGGACCTTGACATTTGTCTGCTGTCCTCTCCAGGACCATCACCTGTTTTTTTGTTGTTGTTTGTTTGTTTGTTTTATTTTGTTTTGTTTTTTAAATTAAAGAAAGGGTTTTGGACTTTGCGTATCCTGCATTCGGGTCCTCTTCCCTCAGTGATTGTCACAGAGGGGACTGGAGAGGAAATGCTCAGTGAATCATAGAAAGTACCCCAGCAGCCTGAGCTTATCACAGCATAACTAAGGGATGGTTCAGGGTGACCTGATCCAGCCCTAGCTATAAGTTTTATCAAAGAGGAAAGTTTTGAGTCTAATCTTAAAAGTCCAGATACCTGTCTCCTGAACCCAAGCTGGAAGCTGGTTCCACAGGAGAGGAGCCTGATAGCTGAAGGCTCTGCCTCCCATTCTACTTTTAGAAAGTATAGGAGCCACAAATGAGCCTGAAGTCTCAGAGTGAAATACTCTCTTGGGATAATAGGGTCAGGGCTGATCCTTCAAGATTTTTAAACTGAATCTTGGAATTAACAGCGAGGGACTCTTTCTAGTGCAGCATTTTTGGATCAACCAACCACAATATTATTACCACCTGCAACTAAATTACATAAAATCTTGTGCATGAAGTGAAAGAAAATTGTTTAGCTGTTGAGTTACCGGTCAGTCTGCTTATATTAAAATTGTCAGTACGTCAACACCATGGTCCTTACTGTGTTACTATAGATCTTGTAAATAGTATCTTAAAAATCACACATTTAAAAAGCTGCCCAATCAAAACACCAGAGAAAAGGTTTTTCAGTGTATGTGGCATAGAGTTTAGTCCCACGTCTTGAGCTGAATTAACTGCTGGTTTGCTCTCTACAGTTATGTCAGGAATGACTTAGCCTGATTAGAATTTAAAGAAGACAAACCCAAGACCATTGTGCTTGGCAATAAATCAGAGACTATTCAACAAGATTTACATATTCAGACGACAAAAGCAGCCATTAGAACAGGAACTAAAATCCGACATTTCCAAGAATCGACAAAGATTTACACTCCAAGTCTGGCTGAGTGTCAAAGGTTAAATTGCTGCTGTTGTTTCGAAATGGAAAACACCTGCCACAGAGAAAGATTTGTGACCCCAAATCCCTCTTTTCTCCTCTGGTGAGTTTTTCATTTTTTTCCTACAGACTCCTAAGATGTACAAAGTAGGATTAATTCATTCAAACGGCATATTCTCTTTTAGTAAGGTCTCGAGGATTAATGTAAGAATGCAGCACATTATATATGTATCACTTCAAACATTATCTGCGGCAATCACTTTAGAAGTAGGAATGTTTTACTTATATGAAGTAGCCCATCGTGGATTGGCTGGGTTACATCTTCACAGTTTTATTTTTCTTATTTATCTATTTTTATTATCTATTTTGTTAGGTCTTTCCTTTCCACATTTCCACTAATGCTGCAGAAAACAGTGGCATGCCACCACTATCAGTGACTGCTCAGCAGAGTTTAGAGAGTTTGCTTTGGGTTGTAATTCTGAAAAGCCCTCGGCCATGACAGCAACTTCACAAGCTGCTTGCCGGGGCTGTTACCACAAATTAAATTGTGCCTCTTCCACATGTCAACGTTTGTTCATATCCCTGTTTATACTGTAAAAGCATTGTTTGTGACTGCCATGCCAGATGTGCTATGCCTCGTGTCTCACATCCTAATTCAGAGATTGACCTCTCCTCTACGTGCTTTTAGATGATCCATCTTTCCTGTGTGAGACAGACAAAGTGGGTTTGCTGTCAGACAACATCTGCAGGAGGAGAGAGAGCGACTCGTTTGCATGGCTGCAGTGTGGCGGTGACAGGGAGCAGATGTTCACTGTGATTGCTTAGCGCTGTGTTTATTTCTGCACTTTTCCTCATCTCGTTGGAGGTAAAACATAACTGTCATCCTCCACATTCATCCAGTGTAACAACTCACTATTCTAAACTCATCCAACTTTCAAAAGCACTGCATGTATACTTTTCATATTTTTGTCTGGTTTCTGTTTTAACATTACATAATAGTGACTACTACTATATCAGTGTGTACGTTTTTTACTGCACTGACACTGGGTATATTTTTGCAACTAAATAATTAGAGCTGATCTGTAGTGCAAAGTCTAGAAAGAGTCTGGAGTCATCATACAAGCAGTGCTGAGTGAGTGCACCACTGGTGTGGTGGTTTCATGCAAGATTCCCATTCTTGCAACTCAAGTAAACTCAGCCACAAGGGGGCCACAAGCCCGTGTACTCCTAGTGCCGGTCCCAAGCCTGGATAAATGGGGATGGTTGCATCAGGAAGGGCATCCGGTGTAAAATCTTTGCCAAATCAAATATGCGGATCATCAAGAATGAGATCCATTCTGGATCAGTCGAGGCCCAGGTTAGTAACAACCACCACCGGTACTTTTGACCAGCAGGGTGCCGGTTGAACCTGTGCTACTGCTGGACAAAGACAGAGTTGAGGGTGGTGTAGGACATGTATGAGGACAGTGGTGAGGTGTGCAGTAGTGCGGTAGGAGTGACAGATGGGTTCAAGGTTCAAGGTGAGGGTGGTATTACATCAGGGATCAGCTCTGAGCCCCTTCCTGACCTGCTATGATGTATGGTTTGAAAACACTAGCACTGACAAAAAGACAGGAGGCAGAGCTGAAGGTGGCAAAGCTGAAAATGCAAAGAATTTCACTGGGAGTGACCAGGGGGGACAGGATTGTAAATCAGAGGGACAGCTTAGGTCGAGTGTTTTGGAGACAAAGTTAGAACGGCAAGGCTGAGATGGTTTGGACATGTGCAGAGGAGGGATGGTGGATATATTGGACAAAAATGTTGAAGATGGAGCTGCCAGACAGGAGAAAAAGAGAAGGTTCCTGAATGTAGTGAAGGAGGACATGCAGAGGGTTGATGTGACAGACGATTTAGTGACAGCTTCTAGTCTGTTTGGTTTAGGCAACAAAACTACTTTATTAGGTTAAAAAAATAATGGTTTGGGTTAAAAGACACCCTTTCAAGAATCCTAACCATGTCTCTGAGAGTGTGTCTGGCAGAAAGACTTGCCAGAAGCACAGCAATGGTATGAACTAAATGTCACTAAAAACCAGTGACAAAGTTAAGCTATTGGGCAAGTGTAATGGTAACTATCTTTGTTTAGCATGCTAATTTGTTTATCAGGACTAAACTCAAAGAACAGCTTAGCCTAGTGTCATTTGTCACAAACCACAGGAAGTGATAAATTATTGTTGAACAAAATGATGGTGCAAGATCTATTTCCTTCCAAAAGTCTAAAAACTACTAATATGAGCCTCATAGTGATGCTAGAGATGAAGGGATAACCAAAGTCACTGGGTACATTCTCTGGGGGACTGTTCAGCAGATAGTCAAACAGGAGAATGACTCGCTTCTACTGCAGAGATGACACAGCATCTGGCAAAACATCTGCTCTGACAGCTTCATCAACTGACCAAATATCATGAAGGGAAATATATTGACATATTCATTGAAGTGATGATGGTAGATGGAACTGCTTTGTCAAGCAGATGGGTGGGACCTGACAAAACAGGTATGGTTTGTCTCTAGCTATTTGCCAGTGACAGGCTTTCTGTGATAATAGACTGTATATAAAAGACAGAAGAAAACAATATCACCCATTATTACCATATTCAACCCTCAACTCTGGCATTTTGGCAACCACCATCTTGATTTTTGTTTCTTTTTTTTTTTTTAAACCATACGTGAGAAGTGAGGGCTGAACCTGACTGAGGGCTGTATGCTTATACAGAAGCAGCTTTTTAGAGACAAGAAAACCACGGCCTAAAGCATGCCCTACTTTATCGTCTATTTTACTCTAAATGGGACCATAGTTTGCAAAACTAACATCTTATGTATTAAATAAAACTTTAAACTAGTGATTGTGACAAAAAAGAAGCCTGATTAGTGAACACAAACCAGAGGAATCGCACCCTGCTGGCTATTCAGGTTTAAGGCACTTATACATTGGCTTAATTTTCTGACTCTACGACCATCTTTTCTATACAGTCTATGTCTGGGACATATGCCTATTTGCTTTCTGATAGTTTGACGAGAAAACATCTGCCACTCTTAAGTCCATTAAATAAGTAACTATAGGTAGCAGGCATTTAGTGTAGCTTCTCAAAGTAACTTCTGACCAAAGCTAATAAAGTAAAGTTTTACACTTCTGCTTTTAACAGTTAAACAAACAATATAAAAAGAATTTCACAGGTCCTGGCAGATGTTTCTTGTAGTTATATCTTCAGGTTTACTGTACTGTGGTATAAATCGTGTGTTTGACATTTGACTAGGCTGCTTTTATTTGACTGCCAGAAGCCTTGAGGTCACTTAAGACCTAAAGGTAAAAAAAAATAGCTCTAACCAAGTAGAAAACTGCTGTAATAAAATGCTCATTTAACAGTCTGCACAGGCACAACACTTTGGATATTTCATTTGCATCAAGGTGATGAAAACTATGCACAGAATAAAAACAGGAGTTTAGTTTAGTCTTTTCGTTTTGCCGAGTATGTTTTGAGGAATGTTAATACTTTTCTTACCGCAACACATTTTATTTCTGTCACAGATTAGCGATTAAAGTTACAAAGCGAGACTAACAAGCAAGACAGCTTGTCTTAAAGTGAGATCAGACAGAGAAAACTGACTGAACTGAGCTGATTCCCTCTGATGAACACATCCTGCTCTGAGGGGAATGCAACTATCCCCCTCACAAGCATGTTCCTGCTGCCTTTTTTTGTTGTTGTTATTGCATAATGAGAGTTTCACTTCAACTGATCTGTCAACATCTTTACTCTGCAGACAGCAAGTGGAGAATCACCATTCAACCTTGAAATAAAAGTAAAAGAAGGGATCACATAACAATCAAATTCTATTGTTTGTTGTTTGTAGTCTCTCCCTTCACTCCAACCGGTCGCCCTCTCAGAGCCTGGCTGTGTGAGAGGTTTCTTACTGCTAAAAGTGAGTCGAATTGACTTTGAATGACTTCAGACTGAAACCAGAGTGGACTATGGTCAGTATGAGTTGCAGAGCACCCTGTTCACAGCACACACACACACACAAACACACTTTTTTAAAAACAAACCTGTCCATTTTTTGATGGGTTTAATCTCTTAAATCTTGCATTTGTATGAATCTGTGTGATTTAAATTGTGTGGGGGTGGTGGTGTTGCTGGAGTCGGGCAAACAGGGAGAAAGATTAGTGGAATATAACTTACTGATTTTCTGTGATCCAGTTTTCAGCTGTAATCCACAATGTCAAACTCCAAAGCTATTAAACAAACTAATAAAAATCCAGACAAGTCATATTTTTTGTGACAATGGTAGTTTTTTAAATGGTTTGACCCCTATTACTGACCTATATCAAAGATTTATCTCACTTGACCTATACTCACATAAAGGTTTGTACTGTTTCACTCAGACTGTTTTAGCGTCACCGTTCTGTTTTCAAACTGATATGTGTAAACTAATAATAGATTTTTTTCTTAGCTTTGTTGTTCTTGCCATTTGCATTAGTTTTATTTATTTGGTTGTTCTTCTGGGACCTCTGAGGTGAACCTTTTGCAGGTAGGATGATTTCCTCATCCAGCATCTGGTCAGTTTTTCATACTGGACATGAAGGTGTCCTGCAGATTCTGTTGGCTTCCACTAACAACTGTTTCACATTCACAGATGCTGAATTATACTAGGTAATCTAACAGTAGGTGGCGTGTTAGGTGAGATATTCTTGAGGTGCTGTACCAATGACAAATCTACCAAACATATCCAACAATGCTTGTACAGACATTACACATAAAAAGCAGCCAAGATGTGGTGGAAGTGCTGCTGAGTAACCTGAGATAATTGGGAGAGACTGGTATGAGGAGCTCAGGGATAATATAGTAGAGTTATCTAACAATGGCAGTATAACGTGCAGCCCAAGCAAACAATTCCCCATAAAAACATACCTGTTTGGGCCCTACAAACAACAAAGGTGAATCTATACCATATACATGCAAACCTGCATTAATTCTATTGGATGTGCATGTTTCTATTGATCTGCTAAGGCCTCAATCACACACACCTAGTCTGATCTAGGACCCCCGACAACTTCTGGTCGCTAGGGAAAAAAATGGGTCAACCAGTTGGTGAGTGGTTGCTGGTTGTTACCAGGTGAAATCAGTTGCAAAAAGGGAGCAGCACCAAAATCCTTCATGCTGGCAACCTCCAGCAAACACTCATCAACCTGTTGGGGAATACACATTTTTTGCTTACAACCGGTGGTTACCAGAAGGTTGCCGACTGGCCTGTGGGCCTGTGTGCCTGGTGCCTACAGATCTAAGGACAATAAAGTCATCAAACTACAGTGCTGTGAAAAACTATTTGCTCCTGATTTCTTAGTTTTTTGCAGTGAGTGAGTAGTTTCCACCGGCAACCTGCTGGTCAAGAGCACTGCTTGCAGTGGGTCTCAACTGATTTAGTACTGAAATCTTATTCTTGACGATCCACTTATTTGATTTGGATTTTACGCTGAATGCTCTTCCTGACAACCCTCCCCATTTATCTGGGCTTGGGACCGGCACTAGGAGCACACTGGATTGTGGCCCCCTGTGGCTGGGTTATCTTCACATCATTACTGATACTTGCTTCATTTTACCAGTCTCAAAAAACAGAAAGTCTTTGTCATTTTTAGGGGTATATTTTTTTATTATTTTTATACGAAAATAAACCCATAACTTAAATTATATTGACATTAAAAAACAGACTCAACAAATAAAACAACTACAAATAAACAAAAGCCCCAACACCTCACCCCCCCCAGCTGTGCAGAGCATGACAGATGGAACTCTTTTTTTTTGTGTCTGTTGACACAAGGGTAGAAAGTTTTTCTCAATGGATGCAAATGAAATTAACTGGAAACAGTAATCTGACTGAAAGCTGCATAAAAGATAAAAAGATACTCAACACAGTGGGATTAAATACTGTGTTGATGCAAAATAGCAGGCACTTCAGGCTCTCTGTGATGACAACTCAAAACATCCGTGACCAACAGGAGGTTTGGTGCAGACAGCTGGACTGCTGTTTATTTAGCGTCCTTAAATCCCTCTGAGAATTTGGTCATGGACATTTTCTGCTGATCAAGTACTGAGAATAATTTGCATTTTCAGCCATGCCATGTGCCATGCCACTTTACAGATGTCTCATATCGGACTTCACCTGAGACATATATCAAGTGAAGTCTGATAAACGTCTTCTGACAGTCAGCGCTGGTTTGAGTTGAAGCATGTGAAGAATAATATCTGGAGGTGTGGAGTAGTAAAGAAGTGAGAGGAGCGTAATGTTAAATCAGATGAGTTGATATCAACATGCAAAAGTGATTCAGTGACTAACTGCTGAAAGCTCATGCAGACTGTAACACGATGAAACAGCTTCTGAAGCGGTAACATGTAGATCAGAGTGACAGCCCACCAAAGTGCACTATGACTGCATGAGCAGATGCAGCTTCCGTTGGATGATTTCAGAGTTCACGGTCCACAGGAACTCAGTCAGTCCTCCAGTGAGCAGCTCCTCCATGGGAACAAATTGCAGCACCTGTCCGTCACCTCCACAAGGCTCATTCTTACCCTCCTCGCCTCTTAACAGCTGACTCATGCGCTTCTGGACATCAGTGAGAACCGGGAGCATTCGGGCAGCGGCTTCAGGGCAGAAGCCGACACACACAAGCACCGTCCCAACCACTATAGAGGGGGATGGGCACCTGAAGGAGACGGAGCGAAAACATGCGTGCAGGCAGAGCACGACAGCTGCCATGACACGGGTGAGGGCAGAAAACACAGGCAGCAGCAGGGCGTCCCCAGAGCTCAGGTTCTGCAATGCAAACATAACACAACTTAAGAGCTGTCGCTGGTACAGCGGCTCCCCATCGTGCAGCAAGACAGAGCCTCTTTCAGGAAATGAAGGCTCTGCGGAAAATGTTAAAACTATATCCCCAATTTGGTTCTCAGGGACCCCCCAAACTGAGCGGCTGCCAAACACCAGACACTGTTTCTTCTTTTTTCCCCCTAAACTAGCTTTAAAGGCACAGTGGCCTGCAACCTCAGACAAGATGGAGGATGTGCAAACCACATGGCAAGAGTCACAAGGAGGTAAACGGGTCCAGTCTACAGCTGTGTCCATCAAGGCTTCATTCAACTGGTTTAACAGTCCTCCATCACAGAATGGAGAGTTTCTGATTGCAGGCAGCGCAGCCCCGACAATAATGTACCAGGAGTCTACTTGACAGTTGGACAGGGGTCCCTCCAGCATGCAGCCTTTCCCACTGTCCTCAGTCCAGTGTCTCTGTATCCAGGTGGCATGGCAACCCCTCTCAATACGCTCCCTCCAGCTCATGGTCTGCAATTCCCTCCGTTCATTGAAGGAGCCTGTTTGCTTCTTCTGTCCCAGAGGTCGGCCGGCTGACACACTGCAGCATGCAGGACTCACTGTGTTACGAGAAATCCATCGGGTACGTGGAAGAAAGCTCACCTGCACACAGAAAGACGTGATCAAATTCAGATTTAGATTTTTGAAAGTGTTGGATCAGAGTATCCTGTGTTGTTGAAGGCTGCATTTGAACTTAAAATTTATTTATTGGATACTGATAAGGAATAACATTATGACCACCTGCCTAATATTGTGTTGGTCCCCCTTTTTGCTTACAAACTGCGATGCACTGTGTATTCTGACACCTTTCTATCAGAACAAGGATTAACTTCTTCGGCAATTTGAGCTACAGTAGCTCGTCTGTTGGATCAGACCACACGGAGATGTTCTGACCCAGTCATCTAGCCATCACATTTTGGCCCTCGTCAAACTCCCTCAAATCCTTATGCTTGCCCATTTTTCCTGCTTCCAACACATCAACTTTGCGGACAAAATGTTCACTTGCTCCCAAATATATCCCACCCACTAACAGGTGCCATGATGAAGAGATAATCAGTGTTATTCACTTGACCTGTCAGTGGTCATAATGTTATGCCTGATCGGTGTATCAGTTGTACTTTGTATAATGCAGAAAATGTTGGAGACACTTTCTACATTTTTTTGTACCTGTTTTCAAAGCCAGTTTTAAAATGATGGGAAGACCTAATTTTTATACATCAAGAGGCTGAACATATGAAAACTGGCTGAACTGGCTACAAAGTTCACACATTCTCGTCCACCTCAGTAAGTCCGACGTAAAGTGCTAAAAGCATGGAAAGCAGTATGATACAAATACACACACACACACATTTCTGCTCTTCTTAACTTTTCTTTTCTTGCAGAGGTTTGAATTGATTTTGAGCTTTGTATCACTGGAGGAATTCCCTTTGGGGACAATGAAGTTCCAGTTGAAGTATGCGCACTCCCAAGTGGCAACCTCCAGGACTGAAAAAAGAAACCAACAAGGAAGTACCAAAAACTGAAGTTTTCTAATGGTCACCTGAGGCTGGCTCAAAAAGCGAGTCAATCCCCATAGACTCCCACATCAAGATGTCCAACTTTTCAGCATTAAAAAGCATGTTTACAGCCTGGATTTGGCCTCTATGGGTTAGGGATGCACTGATCTCAGTATCAATCTGATACCAGGGTTAGATTCAAATGCTGTATTCCTCACTCTGCGTCATTCTTTTATGTGTAAAGCAACATCGGTCTTCACTAAAACACTGCTTTCCAGTCTTTGTAAAACAAACTGCAACGAACAAGTACATCCAAGAACCTGGATTTACTGAACTGGAATTTACAGGTAAAACAGGGCAAAAAAATGTTTTAAATATATTCACATTCACCCAATATGCAAACCTAATTCCGAAAATGTTGAGAAGCTGTGTAAAATGTGAACAAAAACAGAATGCAATGATTTGCAAATCTCATAACCCCATGTTTTAGTCACAATATAACAGAGAAAATTGTTTAAACTGAGAAACTATCATTTTAAGAAAAATATTAGCTCATTTTTAATTTAATGGCAGCAACACATCTCAAAAAAGTTGGGACAGGGGCAACAAAAGGCTGTAAAAGTAAGTGGTACTAAAAAGAAACAGCTGGATGAACATTTTGCAACTAATTAGATCAATTGGCAACAGGTC
>VUQI01060231.1:30737-42612 GCA_015106735.1 Paratilapia polleni | reverse complement strand
CCCATATTTTATTCACAGTAGAACATAGAAAACATTTCAAAGGTTTAAACTGAGAAAATGTACAATTTTCAGAAAAATATTCACTCATTTTGAATTTGATGGCCGTAACACATCTCAAAAGGGGGACAACAAAAGGCTGTAAAAGTAAGTAGTACTAAAAAGAAACAGCTGGATGAACATTTTGCAACTAATTAGATCAATTGGCAACAGGTCAGTAACATGATTGGGTATAAAAATAGTATCTTAGAGAGGCAGAATTTCTCAGAAGTAAAGATGGGCAAAGGTTCAACAATCTGCAAAAAAACCACTGTCTACAAATTGTGGAACAGTTTCAGAATAATGTTCCTCAATATAAAATTGCGAAGATTTTGAATATCTCATCATCTACAATATATAATATCAAAAGATTCAAGGAAACTGGAGGAATCTCTGTGTGCAAGGCTGAAAAGCTGAAAGTCAATACTGGATGCCCATGATCTTCAGGCCCTCAGGCAGCATTGCATTAAAAACAGATGTGATTCTGTCATAGAAATCACTTCATGGGCTCAGGAACACTTCCAGAAACCAGTCTGTGAACACAGTTCACCATGCCATCCACAAATGTAGGTTAAAGCTCGATCATGCATAGAAGAAGCCATATGTGAACATGATCCAGAAACCCTGCCGTCTTCTCTGGGCCAAAGTTAATTTAAAATGGACTGAGGCAAAGTGGAAAACTGCTCTGTGGTCAGATGAATCGAAATTTGAAATTCTTTTTAGAAAACACAGACACTGCATCCTCTGGACTAAAGAGGAGAGAGACCATCCAGCTTGTTATCAGCACTCAGTACAAAAGCCTGAATCTCTGATGGTGCTCATATTAGTGCTTATGGAACTGGCAGCATGCACATCTGGAAAGGCACCATGAGTGCTGAAAGGTATATACAGGTTTTAGAGCAACATGTGCTCCCATCCAGATGACGTCCTTTTCAGGGAAGGCCTTGCATATTTCAGTAAGACAACACTAAACTGCATACTGCATCTATTACACCAGCATGGCTTCGTAGTAGAAGAGTCCGGGTGCTGAACCTGCCAGCCTGCAGTCCAGACCTTTCACCAACTGAAAACATTTGACACATCATGAAACGAAAAACATGACAAAGAAGACCCAGGACTGTTGACCAGCTGGGATCCTATATCGGACAAGAATGGGACAACATTCCTCTCCCAAAGGTCCAGCAACTGGTCTCCTCAGTTGCCAGATGTTTACGGGCTGTTGTTAAAGGAAGAGGGGATGCTACACAGTGGCAAACATAGCCCTGTCCCAACTTTTTTGAGATGTGTTGCTGCTATCAAATTCAAAATGAGCTAATATTTTTCTTCAAATGGTACATTTTCTCAGTTTAAACATTTGATATGTTTTCTATGTTCTACTGTGAATTAAATCTGCGTTTATGAGATTTGCAAACCATTGCATTCTCTTTTTATTTACATTTTACACAACATCCCAACTTTTTTGGAATTGGGGTTATAAGAATAGTAAAGCTCAGATAACAACACACACAGAGGGACCGCAAGTTAATTCTCCACTATATTCTTATACAGAAAATACTTATTGCTGCCAAATTAGTGTTAAAAGCCTTATACTGCCTACAGAACTTTTAAAATACATGAACATTTTCAGAAGCTGTATATGTGACACTCATGTGACACTCACCATCAAGGAGTTTGCCATGAAACACGGCCATGCCTGCTACGCGGCCGATGAACTTGAAGTAGGACAGGTGGTCCTCATTACATAATCCTGAGTTAGGGTTAATCTGCAGTGTGTAGTTATCCCTGAAAGACATGTCAGATCATAAAAAAGGCATTAGTATGAAGAAATATTTTTTAGAGAGCTGAACCCTGTAATACGAAGCGAGTTCAACATACCCAGGGTGTCTTTCAGTTATCTGGATTTACTTACCCTAACATCAGCAATCAGGCTAAGTGGCCACATAAAGGTGGTTATCAAGTCACTAAGTTAACCCAAGGATTCCCCTGCCATTCATATGACAGAGATAGCACTGGCAGGATCTGATCACAATTATGGATACGTGTACTGCATTCACAGCATAAATTACCATGGTGATATACCCCAGTAAGAAGTGAATCGCCTTCGTAGTACAGAAAACCCAGGGTCAATCTTGAAATTACCTAAAACTTCAAGTTTTAAACTGTCTTATTCCTTTTCTCTCCTGTTCCTCTATATCAGCCAGCCCTGTCCAGTAAGTCTTCCTGTCAGCATCTCATCTGCCATACTCCCCCCTGACTCATCCACACTCCTACAGGACTCACCAGCTCTCCTCAACTAGTTTCTATTTACAGTAAAACTGAAGGTTAATGAAGCATAACAGTATGTAAATATGACCTCCTTAAACAAAAAAAAAAAAATCTTCCAAAACACAATTACCAGAGAGACACCACAAAATTAGAACTGATTCAATACATTCATGTCAGGACCTCTACAGAAACCCTGGATTTACAGTAAATACAAGAACTGGCACCTTTTTTTCTACATTTCAGCTGTCAGTGTAGAGGATACACATCACTTGTGCTACACCTGATTGCTTAAAACTTTATCTTCAGGGTCATCTATCAAGCAAAAAGGGGAAACCCACAACTAACAACAACTGAAGACAAAAATAAAGACAGAGAGTGTTTGGACTCACGTGGCAGAATACTCGAACAGCCCGTAGTACGGGTTGAACATCTCTTTGGACATGAGGAAGAACCACTCCCTGGCCACACCACCGTAATCCAGTCCTTTTTCTCCCTCAAACTCCAACCACAGTCGTGCCTTCAGCAGGTCTGGCCTCTTAACTGAGAGGATGCGTCTGTATGAGTCCTCCAGCACTGCATTTCGTCTCAGCTTCATCTCAAAGCGGTTTGGGATGTCGGCCTACATTAAAAAGATACAGTATATTGAGTTATCTTTTACGAGGTCAGAGGTAATAAAATCAGTAATAATTGCTCTTTGAGGACACTCACCGGTTTCTTCAGCTTCTTTCTGAAGTAGTCATACTTCTGTTTGTAATCTCTAGAATAAGGCACTGCCTATAATCGACAAAGGACAGAAATCAGTGACAAAAAAAAAAATATATAACATTACTTACACCACGCCCAAAGATAAATATTCAGAGGAAACCTTCATGGTATAAAAAGAGCAGTTTTCAAATATGATCCATACTCACTGGTCCAGTTATAGCTGAGTTCTGTAATCTGGGATCTTCCCATTGTGTGGTCTTGGTGTCTATGAATTAAAATGCATAAAAGACCATAAATTCACAAGGACACATATTGATTACTGCATTAATCCAAGATGTTTTTAACTTAAACACGTCATACGCACTGTGATCTATGTAGAATATCCTGCCATCAGTGTGGACCCTTTCCTCCCAGCCAGGCTAGGAATGAAGAAAATATCAAATGAAATGTACTATGAGCTCTGATTAAATATTACAACAGAACAATCAGGGCATCACATACACTGGTCAGCCACAACATTAAAATCACTGGCAGGTGATCTCGTGTGAAGGGGTGGCAGCAAGTGATGTGCGGGATGCAGAACAATGAGCGAGTGTCTACGTTTTTAAACAGGGTCGAATTGTGATGCAGTGGTTAGAAGCTGCCAAAAGTGGTCCAAGAGAGAACAATCGGTGAACAGGTGACAGGGTCGTGTGTGCACAAAGTTTACTGGTGTGCATGAGGAGAGAAGGCAGATCCTACAGAAGAGCTAGCGTAGTACAAATTGCTGAAAACCTCAATACTGGCTGTGGTAGAAAGAAAGTGTGTCACAGCTTGCAGTGTGCTGTCCACTGCTAAAAAAAAACCAAAAAAAAAAAAACCCTACAGTGAACCAAGGAGCAACGAAAGAAGATGGGCTGTTTGATGAATCACTTTTCTTTTCCCTTGTACCTTGTTATTAACTTGGAAAGATATAGGAAGATCATACCTGACAGATGCAGAGTGATGCTCTGGGCAGGGAAAACCGCATATTTTTACAAATCCTGGTCTGATTTCAGGTGCTACATGGGTAATGCGCTACATCTTGTCGTGGGCTGACAATCGAACATGTTTGTTATACACAAATGTAAATTTTTATGGAAGAATTGTTAAGTTGTCGTGTGTTAAAATGCCGGTGGACCTCTGTTTTATTTATTTATTGTCTTGTTTTGCTGTTTTTAATTTTTCTCATTGGTAGTGAACAGGAGTGGGCTGGTTTTAGGGGATTATTTTTCTTACTTTTCTTACTTACTTACCGTTTTTATTTTCTGTGGGGGGTTTTTTTTGTGTATTGCTTAACTCGCCTTCTTTTTACTCAGTGTTATGGATGCCTAAATACTTTATTTCTACTTTTCCCTTGTAAACCACCTTATGTTGGGAAAAATAAACATATAGTTAAAACATTTTTGCAGACCACACACACCTCTTCAGTGAAGCAGTATTTCCTGATGGCAGTGGCCTCATTTAGCAGGAAAACGGGCACTGCCACACTACAAAAACTGTTCAGGAAACACTTAAACACAAGAGTTCACAGTCTTGACTTGGCCTCAAAATCTCCCAGATCTCACATTTGATCAGGAAACTATGTGATGTGCTGGAGAAATACATGTTAAACACACAGCCAACTCACAGCTCACAGGACTTAAAGGTCCTGCTGCTAATGTCTCAGTGCCTGATACCACTTGACACCTTCAGAGGTCTTTTGCCAGCCATACCCATATTAGGCAGGTGGTCTTAATGTTTTGGCTGGTAGTTTTGGTTTTTTTTTTTTCCTGATATCTAATGCCCAAAGTTGAAGCATGCATTGCAACTTGTTACTGATTTTCTTAAGTACGAACTTACTGGCAGAGGGCCGAGATCAGAAGGATCAAGCGAGGGTCTCTTCCTCATTTGCACAGGAACCCTTAGCCTGGGATCTTCCTGTTCAGTGGAAAACAAACAGGGCGTATTTCAGTCAAAGAGGAAATCCTCACACAAGAGATGGTGGTGAGTTACTACTTGGTGTGCCTTGTATAGTTATCACCATGACACATTGGAAAAAAGTAAACTAAGCAACTGAAATCCATTCTAGTTTTTATAATTTGCACGTCAAGGTGCACCCAAAGTCTTTGTCTGCTACTTTCTCACCCAGGTAGTTGTCTTAGTGTTGTGGTCGATGAAAAAAGGCCTTCCACTGGGTGCACTGCGAACCTCCCAACCCGTCGGCAGGAAGCCTGCTTCATGTGTGGCCTCGGGGCTTGGAGTGTGCTGAGGAGACTCCTCTGTTGGGGCAGATGGTTGGGATGGTGTGGGGCTTTGTGGTAAGGCTGCACTACTCTGTGCTGCTCCTGCTGCTGTTGCTGCAGCCTCTGAGGTTCTCTGTCCAACAAACATAAAGACACCAATGAGGTTCTAAATCCAGAAGAGACACACTGAAGGGGAAAAGTAAAAGAACAGTGCTATTTTGGGGTTTTAATGTAATCTGAAGGAATTTGGGTTGAACAAAAATTAATATGATTGATATGCGTCTGTATAAATCTATATCAATAAGAAAGCCCACTGTGTACCTGCATGAGAGGTCGTGTCCATGTAGTGGTTCGGTTGTTGTGGTTGACATAGTACCGTCTTCCTTTACTATCTCGCTTTTCCTCCCAGCCTGGAGGCAACCCAGTCGAGGTTTGAAGCAGCTGTAAAATTAAAAAATTAAACACATTCTTATGAGCTTCTATCAAAGACAATAAATTGGCATATGACAACGTAATCATACAGACTGTCATTATAAGTTACTGAATGTGGAAAATTACTAATTTATGCAAACCAGCTGGTCGGACAGGTTGCTGTTGTGGTGCTCCTCTGTGTCATTCAGTGGCCTCTCCAGCGAGTCTCTCGTCCTGAGATGAACTCCCAAACCGTTTTAGACTTTAGCTGGTGACAGAGGTCCTTGTTTTGCGCTGGAGCCTGGCTACTCCAAGCTCACAGAGGCTGAAGAGCCTACCGGTGAGGTCCATCACAGGACGAGAGACTCACTGGAAAGGCAGCTGCTCACAGAGAAGCTACCTGACAGCTACCTGGAAATGCATGCAGGTAAGGCCTACAGACTGGTCAGCAACTGCCTGGCAACCTCTGGTTGCTAGGGAAAAATGTGTATTCCCTGACCGGCTGGTGAGCAGTTGCTGGCTGTCAATGGGTGAAACTGGTTGCAAAGAGGGTGCTGCACCTAAAAGCTCCTTGCAATTGCTTTGGTAGCTAGCAGATTGTCGTGGTTTAATGGAAGATGCCAACTTGTCTGCAAATACTCGCCAACTACTCACCAGTAATGAAACTTGAAAAATTGTGACACAAACTGGAAATGGATAACATTTGTAATAAAAGTTTTAAAGTTAAAAAAAAAAAAAGAGTAAACTTTTACTTTGAAGGTGAATCTTATCCATTTCCAATTTGTGTCACACTTTTCACAGTTTTACCCAACGACTAACCATCGACTCACTGGTCAGGGAATAAACATGGCAACCATGGTTCATTTTTCCCAAATGAACATGGTTGCCAGGGGATCACTGACCAGTCTCTAGGCCTGTGTGACTGAGGCTTGTGAGACTAAGGGAACATGAGATAGGATGGGTTTAGCTGATTACAAGGGACTGAACTTTCAAAATAAAATACAGCAACTTGCAGTCCATACTTTCTAATCCACACGAATAAAGTAAAAGCATGACTGGTTATGACATCATTTCTAACAGAAGACAGCATTGCGGACTAAGAACAGCAAAACTTGGACCAACAGCCAACATCCTGAAAGAGTTGTCAAGTATCAGAGACACAAATCACCACTTCCAGTCAGACATTTCAGCATAAAACCAGAGTGAAAACAAGATGTAGGGATTCATGAGAAGGGATTTCAGATGTGAGTTGCAGTAACAGGTTTTGCATCCAGTTAACCACGAGGTCAGTTAAATTTAACTTAATGTGTGGAGATAATTGTGATTCAGATTATTAAATGTGATTCTAGCTAGAAAAAAAAAATTAATACAAGGCCACAAATCATACATTTTCCAACAAAGAAATATTTGACCTAATTAATGCTGCTGTATTTCCTAAATATCACACCACAGGAACTGACAGAAACTATGACAATCAAAGATTATACTGGTGAGCTCATGAACACTGAAGCATTCGGATGCAAGACAGGTTTGGTAAAATTCAGGAGGAGTGATTTCCACAGAAGAGTGAAACACTCACCACAGGATTAACAGGATGTTCCTCCCCGGTTGAGGTCTGGGCACTTCCTCTGCGACTGGAATGCCTCGAATTACTGGCGTGATCCTGCAGGAGAGCAGAAGGATGACTACGATGATCACTTGGCCGTTAATGTGCATAAATTTTCCACCACTCTCCCACTCTCAGCTCACATTAATCTGATTACGAGCCTATCCCTCCGGCTTTCAGTAACAGAACCCTCACGCTGTACAGAAAATGACTCACGATCTGGGAGGAGCGCTGCTCGCCAGCTGCGGCTGCTGAGATGTTAAAGTTCCTCATCTCATCACAGAACGGGTGGAACTCCATAGGAGAGCGGGGTGAAGGTGATCTACACTGGTTACTACTGTGGTACTGGGTGGATTCGTCCTCTGTAATGATCTCCCAGCTCTAGAAGATATGAGAGAGGAAACCCCAATGATGCAAACAATAACAGCACTGCCAAATTACTCGGTTACTAGTTTTTATTTTGGTTTAATTTTATAGACAACAGTAAATTGTACAACAGTATAAGGCTGTCAGAGATATAGTAACAAAGACCTGGACTTCTTTGTTTAAATATACACTGTAAGCCACTGTGACCTGTGATTTTATGCAAAAGTCCTGAGAGAATGAGTCCGAATGACACTGCAGCACCCGACTTAAACGTGACATTTTGGGTTCCATTGCCTTCGAACACCATTGTGGACATGTGCGTTAACATTGATAAACTTTACAGCTGCCAACACTCCTGTTTTTCCCAGGCTTCTCTTGTTTTTTTAAGATCATCTCCCAGCCCAGACTCTGCACACTTTATTATAAATAACTGTGATACACAAGTTTTATACATTTGTCTGACTTTACCCAGTCACGGTCTGTGTAGTAACCCTTTTGTTTTATCCCTCTCTGTGTTCCTTGTCCCTCTTCTCAGTATTGATTAAGAGTTACTTAATCAGTACTTCCTGTCTTTGCTCGTTTCCCGCTCTCCTTACCATTTGCTCCACCCTCCTTAGTTTCACTTGTGTTCAATCACACCTGTTTATTTACAGTTGTCAGGTACCAACATCTCATCCTGCCTCCTTCTTGGCTGCCTCTTGTTTCCGTGCGGATGCCCCATATTTTTACTGTCTTTTGTTATCTAATCTTGTTTACTTGTTGGACCTTCTACTCGCGTCAGCAGTGCCCTCTGATGCCATTTTCCTACATAGGTTAAAAGTTACACTTAATTTTACTGCCTTCCTGTCTGCCACTGTGGTGTTCTGCAAGTTAGTCGACTTTAAGAGCTGCGCTATTTTAAGACATAACATTGCCAGATCATCTACAAATACAATCCATTTGATACATGCAATCATAACCCATCTGTCATCATAACGGCTACCTGTAGGGATGACTGTTGTCAGATATTTTGGTCATGTTGTAAAGGGTCTCTCAGTTAATGAGCACCACAGAAATACAAACCCAAGTTTGGGACACCGTCACCTTTCTCTGATGGAAACAGTAACTTCAATCAACATCTGCAGCAATTTGTACCACTATTAGAAGGATTAAATAAGATTGCATCCTTCATTCACTTGAAAATGTGTCTTTTCCACATCCATTTGATTCAGACATTCTGGAAATGATCCCACTTGTCTTCATTCCTTTCTTCTTTCTTAAATGAATACAAAGTATTTACAAAATTTCTTGAAACCCATTTTATTTTGTCCTTCTAAAATAATCACATAGAACTCACTAAGTGTGCGGTGTTTCCTCCATATCTGACACAAATGGGTGCTGCACCTTCATAAGGTGCAGTTGATAAGCCCCTCATCCACAGATTTATAACCCACGTCCACTAACAGCTAGCTGGTTTGGAACAGCACTTAATGTGGAAATCCCTTCATGTAAATGGTGTCCAAGTGTGTTTAGGGGCTGGATTGGAACTGAGCCATATCTGTGAACTACAGAGATCAACTACAGTGATCAATAACTTATAAGTGAAACATTACTGAAAAAAATGCCACTTTCCAACTGCAGTAAGGTAAACTATGAACTATGACCGAATTTTGATCAAATCAAGAAGTGATCTGAGGTAGACAAAAAACACCAGCAGGCAGTTCACTGTGAGAGGGACTAGTGTAACACCTGAAAAAAAGGAGATACAACAAAAAATGTTCAATAATAAACTCCGTTCACATGTCACTGGCCATCAGTTGGTTTTACTATAACACCTGTTTGATGCAAACTGCTAACGCAACACTTACTATCACCACTCAAGCTGATCTGGCAAACTTGTTAGCAAAGAGGTACCTATTTACACAAGCAGCCGACACCAAAGACACATTACTTGTCATTTGGAGTCGTGTTTCAGGTCACCTGCTGCAGTCTAACGCTCACGCTCTTCCCGCACTGATTTTTTGGTATCAACCATCTCCTGACTCCTTTACCGCTGGGTTAACCAGCTAGCTGCCGTTTGGTGCTGAGCAGGTACTGCAGAGTTGGGTGGGTTTACAGTTTTTTTTCTTTTTTTCAGTGGACATTGCTTGTTGCAGCTGAAAGAGTTATTATGAAAGCAGTGGACTTAAATGGTAAACAATGAGGATGTTCTGTCATTTTAACAACTTTTAACCAGGTATCCTGGGATACAACAATGAAAACAGGAACAAGAAACAAAGAGTTACCTCTGGAGACTCTTGTGTGTTCTCATCATGTTCTGAGATCTGTCTGCGTGTAATGAAAGCACGTCCCACATCCATATTGCTGTTCTGTCTTCTTTGAGCTTCCAAATTGCTGTCCCTGTTTAAGGGAGACACACACTTACACTCTCACTCATGAAATGCACCACAGAAGAAAAGACTTTATAGATGTCTTACTGTATAGTGGGCCGTTGCCACTGTGTGGTTCTGGTTTCATGATTGACATAGTAGATCCTTCCCAGATTGTCCTGCCTCTCCTCCCAGCCAGGGGGCAGAGGAGGCAGGATCTGGCTTTGTCTGGGACCTGACATATCCTGAGACTCCAGAAGCTCCCAACCAGGCTGCCAAATATAAAGAGAATGTTTATATATCCAACTAGATGAAAATTCACTGGATATTGAAGGCCAGAACTGATTTCTGAAGAAATTCTTCACATATTTTACAAAGGCTATGGGACCAGATGTATAAAACATGTGTATCCACAAAAACCATCTCGCGCCTTCTTAAGCATGATATGGAAAAGTGGAGATGAAAAATAAGTAAGACTTTTTTTTTTTTTTTAAACAAAACAAAATAGTCAATTTCACAGAGCTTGCATTTATCACATATTTTGCTTACAAACACACCTACTATCAATATGTACAACATATGAGTCACAAAGTTCAGTGCAAATAATTTAGTGTGTACTAAACTTTATTGGGTATCTTACTATTAGTGTTATTGTTAATTGTGGGTGATATAAACAGCTGCAGCTGTGCATCATGGGTGCTTTGTTCTTGAAGGCCTCCTTAACTTTTCCCTTGAGTAGTTTCTGTTGTATTCATGATTCACATTTCCTAAATTTCTCTGATCAGTGTCTCACACTCAGTAAAACTCTGCTTCTTCTTTGCAGTTTTCTTACTGTAAATGCCACGTCTAATAACTTGTGGTGCAAACACTGATTTTATTTGCAAACAAAATAAGGGAATGTCTATATCCATTCATGGCTAAAGATGAGGGTGGAAATCACGCTGGTGCACACACATGAAATTTCACAGTTACTGAGATTTATGAAAGAGTACCATGCGTATTTATAAATATGACTAAAAGAATGTGTTTTATGCCTCTGACCCCTGGACTTGTTTGTGTTTTGATCCATCAGTAATGAGACAAACCACGCTCTATAAGAACTCATATTACTGCTGTCACCTGCAGGGGCTGAAACATTTGGTGCTTACTGCTGGAAAACAAGCGAGAAGGCCAATGTTTCAATGTGGATTTTGTTTTCAAAATAACCCACAATAAAAGATTAATAAGCTTGTAGTGTTCTTAAGATTTCAGTTAAAAACAAAAAACAACAAAAAAAACAAAACACAAACCCCGAATAGATTAATTTACGGTACTGTGCAAAAGTCTTGAACCACCCCTCAGTTCTTTACATTTTGCTGAGAAATGTACAAACATAAAGTAAATACAGAATATAAGGCAAAAACAGAGTTTGTACAATTCTAACGAGCTTGAAAGTCAATTTTGGTATGACCACCTTTATTCTTCAGCATAGGCTGAACTCTCTAAGGGAAGGTTTTTGTAATTTCTTTAAGTAGTCTTCAGGAATAGTTCTCCAGGCTTCTTGAAGGACATTCAAAGCTCTTCTTTGCATGTTGGCTGCTTTTTCTTCCGTTCTCCGTTAAGATGATCCCACAATGCTTCAATAATGTTGAGGTCTGGGCTCTGGGGAGGCCAATCCATGACTGATAGTGTTTCATTGTGTGTTTTTCTATCCAGGTATGCTTTTACTGCATTGGCAGTGTGTTTGGGATCATTATGCTGAAAATGATCTCAAACACACTGCCAATCAGACGCTTTCCAGATGGTATTGCATGGTGGATCAAAATCTGATGGTACTTTTCTGCATTCATAATTCCATCAATTTTGACAAGATCTCCAACATCACTGGCTGAAATGCAGAGTCAAACCATGACAGA
>VUQI01060231.1:957-20724 GCA_015106735.1 Paratilapia polleni | reverse complement strand
TTGGTCGGGGAAAAAAAAAAAAAAAAAAAAAAAAAAAAAAAACTTACTTGAGAGCCATTAGCCTCTCAATACAAGTATATGACATTCAATCCTGATACTGGGAGCATCAGTTAATTCCACTCAAGAATCTTACCTTGGTGTACTGACATGGGCTCGTGGGTATATTATTCCCTTTGTTGCTTGTGTTAACATCAGTAACAGAGCTAGTCAACTTAGCTGGGCAGCAAGGAGACAAATGAATGTGCACATGTGGAGAGCAGGAGCTGCTGAGTTTGGGATTGGAAACGTGACATGAAATTTCAGTGTTACGGTAAGGCACCTCGAGGGAAAAACTCCTCTGTATGGCGTGATGACAGCGTTTTTCCTTAGGCCTTTCTTGGCCTTTTCCTGGTGAACAGACCTTATGGTTTATCTCAGAAGGTTTAGTTGAGGAAAACAAACAAGCAGAGGTACTACGATACAGTTTCTTGTGACAGTTTTGTTCACCCTCTTGATGTTGGGCTGGGTAATACGCCTCAGGATATTCCACATTGACTGTAGCTGTTGTCGTGGCTCCCTTCCCCGATAGTGTTGGTTTCTGGTGGGCAAAGTGCAGCAACAAGCTGCTGGAGTGACGATTCAATCTGTCTACAGCCAATGACGGTTCCATTTCCTTACTCCTGTCCTCTGTTTTACATTTTGGTTCATCCTGTAAAGGAATATTAAACTGCACCATGTGTTTCGTGTCCCTGAACTCTGCCAAACAGCTTCCTTTTGGGAAGCGATGGCCGCTTACTACCGTGTTGGTAGACCCTTTGCAAGTCACTTCCTCATCTTCCTGTGAGTATTCATTAACAGATGACTTAAGAGATAACTGATTAGACCCCTTCACTGTTGGGAGAGCAGGAAGAGCCACTGGACTTACTGGGGAAGCAGGGGGGGTGCTGCAGGGGCTCTTTGGAAATATAACCAAGGAGGAGCATCGTCTCAGGGGGACCTTGGGCTTGCAGCAGTGTAGACTCCTCTCCTGGGTGGTCCTATGCTTTTCTGGTGCCTCTGGCTCGAATATGCTGTTGCTACTACAGTACCCAGCATCGCTGGCCATGCTGCTGCTGCACGAGCCCCCATCAGAGCCGGTACCCGCTCCTCCTCCTTCTCCAACTCCTGGTTCTCCATCCTCTATACTGCCATCCAGTTCTCCACTGAGCTTCCCACAGGGCTGCAGTGAGATCTGCAGAATGCTCTTCTTATTACATACTCCAGTGTTAACCCTGGGTATGAACACTGAAGAGTACTGATTATTAGCATAGTCTGGTGACAGAGGAGTCACCTTCAAGTGGACAGAACTGTGCGCCAGACTCTCCGAGGGGCTGTGAGCTGACACACCAACTCCACTTTCCTCACCATGGCTGCTGAGGCTTTCTGACAGGGGGTCCGTGTTGCTTCTCCTTGACGCAAAATGCAAGCGGAGCCGACGTGCCATTCCTTTAACTCTCTAATCCCTGCAGCGCCGGCGGGAGCTGCATGATCAAACTTGCTGGCTGGAAAAAAGGAGAGCAAAGCAACTGCTCCGAACTCTGCTCTGTGATCACAATCATTAGGGGCAGCACATTGCCAAAATAGCTCCGGTGACAACCTACATTCCTCTCCAGGCAGACCTCAGCTTTTAGTCAGGGGAGGTCAGTGGTTCTGTTTGGAGGCATGACCCAAACATATGACCTTTGAAAACAGAGCAATCCCCTAGGTGAGGCCCCTTTAAAGAAAGGGCCCCAAAGCCTTTACAGAAAACAACACTAAAACTTTAAAAAAAAAGAGCTTCTACTGCTGACCTGCTTCATAGCCTTAGCTTAGGGCTAGTTAAATGCACCCTCTGACAAATATCTAACACCTCACGTCTGCTACTGCCATCTCACTCCTGTTTACCCCTTTGGAAAAAAAACCCCCCAAAAAACCCAAAACCAACACGACAGTCCTCCATGCTGCATCTTCGACTGAAGCTCTGGTAAACTGTTACATCTGCTTCAGGCCACTCGCTCAAGACTCCACTTCCTGCTGCAGCAATGCTTCTAATGTTTCTCCTGCTCCGTGCCCCCACAAATATTTTTACCCACCACTATTGAATTACAGGAAATCAAAGTGACTGACTTTCAACATAATTCTGCGTCAGAACGAGGACTGGGTGGCAAATATCAGCTTGCACACAATAAAAAATACCAAAGCCCCTGAAAATATGCAGAATAGTGTTTTCAAAATTCAAATGTCATCATGCAAAAGAGCAACTAAAGCCATAAAATAATTTAGTAAATGCTTACTTCTGCAGGGACTGAACAATGTGTAGCAAATTGTCGGCTTTGCTACAGAAAATTCAACAAAATAAGAGGGAGAGAGAGATCCGTGACACTGCAGTGACATGACACCAGTTACTTGACACCTCCTGTAACAGTCAGTGGTGGTCTGATTTCCTCTCCATGGCTGTTGACAGTCCAATTTATTAATGGCTGCCTATTGTGAGCCAGGCTGGCCTATTTCAGGACATTACTCTGCCTCCAAATCAGTTTTAGTATAATGTTTAATAGTAAGAGGCCAGGCCAGGATAAAGACATGATTCACTGGTGGACACATTCTGCTGCAGTGGAACTCATCACCTAATTTTTAAACCACCATGACAAGCTGCCAGGAAAACTCGTGATTGGCTATTAATCACTCATCAAGCCAGAAGCAGCTTTAATTGATGCTGACGGTATCTAGGACATAAGATAAGACCAGTGACGCACACTCCCCATTCATGTTAAGTCACAGAGTATGGTGTGATATGCCAATAAAGCAAAGCTGCCTGGAAATATGTACATGAATTTGGCATGAGAATGAAAATCATGCTTAACATTGAAGGACAAGTTATATTTAATAAAGTCTTCAGAGAATGTGTCTGAGGTGAGGTCATCACAAACTGGGTCAGTGGGGTGTGGTTAGAGTAGAGGCTGGACTTCTGTGAAGGTGCAGCACTCAGGAGTCACGAGTTGATCAACTGTAGTTGTTCATCTTTTGATGTTTGACACCCAAACAAATCAGCTATTTCAGCGCTAAATGAGGATATCTGGGAGATATGGCCATCTGAACTGATAATGATGTACTAGAGGAACAATGCTCTATGGACATTGACTTTTCTAACATTTTGGTCTCTATAGCTAATTAGCCTCGTCATAACAACTGTATGGGGGGAGCTGTGATTTCTGTTTTTTGCTAAAGCTTAAATTTATGAGCATGGCTGCTTTAAATAAATATAACAGACCATCCAAAAACTCTGTGCCTCACTTCTGGTGAGTGAAATTTTAGTATTTTACTGGCATCTTATTTAGCACTAATTGTGTTTAGCATTGCATCCGTGCAGTTTATGAAGCAGCTTTCTCTTCTCATCCATACAAGGTAACTTCTGACTTCAGTAAAAATAATACGGCAGCACCTAAAACACAAACGGCCATCTATCCACAACTGCACCAGTTCCAAAAGGGTTAATTTAGTATTATTACACTCAGGCTGTGACTTCAATTTCTCCCTTTTTACTTTATATTTGATTTTATTTAAGTGTCTGAAAGTGTGCGCGTGTGTCTGTGTGTAAATGTATTCACACCATAGTGCAAAAAAAGTCTGTCCATGGCATGCAAACTGCTTTCTGCCAACAACTCCACAATGCAACTCATCACACATGAAGTAATCACACTTTTAGAGTCCCGAGTACTGAGTGCTTCTCAGATCTCTGTCAAGAAAATACTGACCGTCATCTTTTATCTTTAAAAAAAATAAATAAATAAAAGGTGACTGATCATTTGCTGCCAGTGTCCAAAGGACATGGGATGAACTGTGTGAAGAAATCAGGTCGCCAGAGTCAATGACCTCTTTTAAACCTCTCCCTGATAAATACTTCTACAGGAGAGTCTTTCCTGATTTTACTTTATTTTATTCCCTGTTTAACTGCTATCTAGCTTATGATTTATACTCTATTGTTCCTTCATTTTATGTTTTTTTTTTGCTATGTGTAAAGCACTTTGAAACACAACTTTACAGTGTTCTTAAATAAAGATTCTTCTTCATATTACAATACTATTATTACTATACCTTACAAAAGCAGCATTATCTGCACATACTTTATTAGTCATATTTTACATGGACTGGTACTTATATAGCACCTTTTCACTTTGTTCATTCCAAGAACTCACACATGCATTCATAGAGCACTTTATTCTGTGCCCATAAGCACTTTATAGCTATCTCACACACACACACACACACACACACACACACACACACACACACACTCATTCTGATGGATGCATTGCGGGCAATCTGGGGTTCAGTATCATGCCCAAGGACACTTCAACATGCTGACTGGAGAAGCCAGGATCGAACCGCTGATCTTCTGATTAGCAGACCACCAGACTGGCTGGCTGAGCTACAGCCACCCCGTTTTTCTGACTGTTAATTTTTATAGTTTTTGATTTACCAGAAATTTTCTATGATAAGCTTACTGCATACCAGCATAGCAACAACTACCTGTGTGAAGCCAACTTGTTGCTAATGTAACAGTCTAACAAACTCTTATAGGCTCAGTTTCCCCAGACATGGATCATCACTGAATGTTTCTTTTAGTCTGGGATTAGTCTTAATCCACATCTGGGAAACCTGCTGATAAAGATCATCTTCACAGAAGAGGCATATTTTTAGTGATATATAACAAATTTTAGGGATTATATTCATAAATCCAGTTTCCCTGTTCCTGCACTAACACTTTACCATCAGTCTCATACTGACCACTGGGACAGGTTTATCTTCCTGTGTGATTGGTTTGGAAAGCATGTTTGCTTCTCAGCTTTTAGGAGTCTTTAGCAGTCTTTGTAAATGTGGTTTTGCTTTAGGCTGCAAAACAGCTCTTTACCATTGTATTGCCAGTTTTCCTGTTTTTTACCATATGAATGGTGTCAATTAATTCAAGAGCAGGTAACCATAGCAACTTCTGCATTCATGTCATGTTCATTCATGCTGTCTCTGTAAGTGGAGAAAGGCCTGTTGCACAGACGTGCTCATGTAAGTATGCTTTTTAAGGGAAAACTTTAAAACAGTACCTTGTTTTTATGCTTCTGTGTCTGATTCTGATAATGTCATCTGATGGTGTCTGTGGGTGTGTCCAGCTGGTCATAACACAACTTGGAACCAGAAATGACTGAACTGCTGTATTAGATGAGACTGTCTGGGGGGGGGGGGTTCTGCTGGCATAGCCTGGAGAAATGATTCACTAAAGAGTTTAACCCTGTGAGGTCTAAGTTATCATCGCTGAACCTTAACTCTATGCTACTGGAATATGTAATTTTACATCATTCTAACTCACACATATCAAAAACTAGTTAAATTTCTTCCACAAAAAGTTATTTTTGCTTTTCTCCAAAACATAGGGTTAGGGTTTGGAGCTAGGGTTGAGCTTGACACCAATAACAATTTGGACACCGGAGCTGCTCAGAAAGCAGCAAAAGTGCTGAATTCTGCATAAATAAGGTGTACTTTTTTTCCTAGCATTTATAGAACATCAGAAGCTTTAACTTTAATCACAATCAAAAAAAAAATCAGCCCAGTGCTATGTTTACTCAACCTTACCAGGTTTTTTTTTGGCTCTAAATGGGCCTTTGGGAGTTTACTATCCACGTAAGCATGACTCATCTGCTTACAGTTAAGGCTGTGTTACCTTACTTAACAGAAATCTGTGCAACTTCCTGTCATTTCTGGCCATTTGATAAACAAAAATGTACCTACAAAAATGTTTAAATCACAGTCCTGGTGATTTTCCTTTGGAGCAAGGCCAAAGCTTCTTGGGTGAGCACCAAATATCACCTTGATTAGTAACAGGCTGCATGTTTTTTGAAAATCTGGCAAAAAAATAATGTCCAAAGTATCTGTGCGTCACAATCTCAAATTTTTGTGGAAGCGAACACTACTTTTGGTGATGCTAGAGGACATGTCATGGTCCAAAAGAATAAAGATTCATCCTGTGGCAATAATGAATGTTTATTTATTAAAGTTCTCAAGAAGCTTTAATTAAAATGCTGGCCAGAAGAATCTCATAACGCCACAGTGTGAAAGCTCACACTGTGGATCACAAAGATTACTAGAATTTACCATGTAGGAACAATAATCATCCAATCAACACCTCTTGTAGGGGATGACCAACGAAGCACATTTCTTGCTGAGTTCTCGGTGTGTCAGAGCAGCCGTGACACACACTCACATGCACAGAAACACTTTCACAGCTCTGACACACCCTCCCAAAGTACTCCTGGAGCATGACAAGGCAGACCTGGGTGACTCACACCCATTTTTATTTTATCATGTGACTGGAAACCTGTGACGTAATGACGCATTCGAGAAACATTCAGCCAAATTACAAATGACAGGTTATGTGCTGATGGTTTTATTGTGACCTAATGATTGACTGTACATGAAAAGTCTGAGCAAAACCTGATGTAACACGTGAACACTGCAGGAAACAACCTAAGGTGTACAAACTCCTTTACCAGTTAGGAAAAATACACAATTACAAATCAACAAGTCACATGACTCCATTTTCATAACAGTTAGAAATGTGAATATAATGTGCATAAACCCTTGGACTACTGGATGGCTGCCTAACACATGGCTCTGCACTGACTTGAACCTACTCTGATTGCTTCTTGGTATAATTACTGAGCAGACGTTACCAGTGGGGCAGGTTGATGAAGCAGCTCCGGTGGTGAAAGGGGAGGTGAAGACTTTCTCTAATTCACTGAATCTACAGACTGCAAGACACGTGTGGGGGAGGGGAAAAAAGAAAACTACTACCTAAATTAGAAATATACTATAGCTTAGGCCACTACAAAGAATTACAGGTTTGGCTGATAAAAACTTTGCTTTGGTTTCCATTAAAAAGAGGTAGCCCAACTGAAAGAGAAAGAGAAGTATGTTTAACTATTCGGAATACATTATGTGTGAAGTATGCAGCAGCAAATCAATCAAGAAACAATGTGAAGCTTCCACTAGCTAATCAGTGTTTTTGCTTTGGAAAAATGTAATGCAATGGTAAAAATTCCTGAATCCGGATCTACTAGTAGATCAACTCCAAAAGTTAATCAAGTCCCACCTCTGGTAACATTTTCATGCGTATCTGTCCATATCTTTTTGAGTGATCCTACAAACAAACAGACAATCCGAAGCTGACAGTGGCAGATGCATAAAGTACACCACAGGTGTTCTATTCAACATAAAGCTAATTTGCATTTCCCCAAATGGATAAATGCATGGGTGTAAGGGTAATAAAGAGAGCTGTCATATATTTTCTGCCTGAATGAGGTGACATTTGGTGTGGTCACATCAGGACTTTGGAGCTGTCCACGTTGGTTAACTGCTTGTCTGTGTTTACAGTACATACAGATACAGACAGTGAGCAGCAAATCTCATACAGAGGAGGTGCTAAAGTCTGGCTGCTCCCAGTACCTGCTTTACATCAGACCAGCATGAAACTGTGTCAGCAGCTTATCACATCTCCTGCTACATCCAGGCACTCCTAAATCCTTTAACATCACTTTGGACCAACTGTGTAATCAATAAGAAAACACCAGACACTGACATCTATATTCTCTTCAGACCACACTCTCCTATTTCAAATCTGCAAGCACAAAACAAGGCAAACATCAGTTTTTACCAGGCTGCTAACAGAAACAATTCAGCTACATCATCTACATGATATTCACTTCATGTTTTTAATCTCCATCCACAAGTGTAGTGAGTGACATCTGTTAGGATGCCCTTAAGGTTGGACCATATTTACAGGCGTGAATAATAAGGTATCCCAGTTTTCCAACAATACTACAAATGTCATGGCATAAAAGGGGCCGCTGTGTATTTGACAGGAAGACAAACCACAGTTAACCTTGCATTGATTGGGGCATACCCTCATCCATAAAAATATGACATACTGTACCATTTTATGTCACCATTTTATGTCAACAGCTTCTATACACAGAAGATGATGTTTTATATAAGAATATTTGTTTGCATTCAAATTACTTAAAAAAAACCCCAGAAGAATACATGCATATCCACACCAGAAACTAAGGCAGGTGCTTGGCTGAAAACAAGCCAACAGCAAACATGAAAAAATTAACAGCTTGCACACTGCAGGACGCCAATTATGCCTATTTATTGCACCATAAAACCGAAATTCCACCGGTACACCCAATCTTCGACAAAACCTAAAAGGTATTGCCTAGTTTCACCATGTTTGGGGTCCTATATGCCAACTATAAATTAAGAAATGTCCCTCTACAGCAGAGAAGGTGTTACCAAAACCTTCCTTTTAAATCAGATATTATTTAAAAAACAAAACAAAAAAACAACAGTCTACTGAGCCAGTGGATCTGTCAGTAAAGAGCTTAACCTGAACCTTTAACCATGATACAGTCCATAACTGTAACTGGCATTTCTTATGTGTACTAAGAATGTAAAAATCTTCGGTGGAAAGTTGGGCTTTATAATTTGCATTTTGAGACAGTAAACACAACCTGAAAGTGAACTTAAGCTGCAACAATGAGCTTTTTCAGCCTATTCTACACTGCTGGTCACACAGGAAATGTATATGTCCCATGTTGGGATTTGTAAATGTGTTGAGCCATTGCTTGAAATGATAATTTTCTGTAGACTGTAGCCATTTCCAAGTGGGCAGAGCATGAAATAAGTAAAGCACTGAGAAATTGTGGTGGCCATGGTTGTTATCGGCTCAGATCATGGTTGAGCATTCAAGTGGACGACACCAAGTGGTAAAAATGCACTGAAGCAGACAGACTGCGTATATCACTGTCATGCTGGTAGTTTGCCAACCATCCTGCCAATGCAGTGAAATGAGGAATATATTTCCAATACTAAATCCAGGCTGTTAAACTTTAAATCTCATGTCTCTCATTCACATGCGGTTACGTATCAAAAAGATTTAATAAATAATGTCAATATTTCATAGAAAAACCCAATTGACTGTAGTATCATAGTAGGAGGTGTGTGTTTGGTTTTCAGTTGCCAAATCTCGGAAAATTAATAATTTGTTTGAGGCCCAGTTTACTCTTTAACGTTACCCTCATCATTGTCCTGGTCTAACAGGGGTTATGGAGGTGTCTGTTTAGGCTCCACATTCTGCTGTAGCTCTGCAGTATTTGCTAAGCCTTGCCCACATTTAAGCTATCCAACCACATCTAAAGAGTTTAATTCCAATAACTTTAGCAATTAAACGCCCTCCACATATTCCATTTCACTTGGAAATACAATTACTGATGATAAAGATGCTGGTGCTACCCAGCTTACTTGGAGCCTACTGTATATTTGCCCATTTGTTTCACATTTGCACATACAGACATACTCTATATGGACAAAAGTACTGGGTCACCTACACATTAGACCTACAGGAGCTCCACAGCCATGGAAACTCTGCCATGAAGCTCCTGGCGCACAGTTTTTGTGCTGATGTTAATGCCAGAGGAGATTAGGAACTCTGCAGTTATTGATTCAGCAGAGCGTTGGCGACTTTTATGCACTATGCGCCTCAGCACTCGGCAACCCCACTCTGCAACTTTATGTGGTCTGAGTTGCTGTGGTTCCTAAACACTTTACACTAATACCACTTAGAGTTGATCATGTAATATCTAGGAGGGAAGAAATTTCACAAACTGACTTGTTGCAACGGTGGCATCCTATTACAGCACCACGCTCAAACTCAGTGAGCTCTTTAGAACGACCCATTCTTTCACAAGTGTTTGTAAAGGCAGACTGCATGGCTTGGTGCTTGATTTTATACACCTGTGGCAAACGGACTGAAAACACCTGATTTCAAAGAATAAGAGGTGTGGGCCAAATTTGTAGAGAAACAAAGAGAAAAAGAGCAATTTTGTTTTCAATCCAATCAAAAAACAAACTCACCAGCCGGTTCTCATCAAACACCTCGAATAGCAGACGATGGTTCTTGGGATCAACCTGAAACACGATATGGAATTTAAAGTCAAAGCTGCTTTATTGGCCAGTAAAATCACCATGATGCGTGTTAAACATCATCAGAATAATGAATGTTTAACATTTTATGTTTGCATTTGATTTAAATTTGATTTATGAATCAGGCTTTCTTAAGTAAAGTTCATTTTATTGATCTTGCATTAATGCAAGTAAAAACAATTTTCACACAAGAGATAAATACAATCCATTTTGAAAGGTGATTAGTGTTAATCAATTTTCACTTACTCTGAAAAAGAATTCTTCATTCCATTTGGGGTCCAGTGTCTTCACATCACATGAAAGAAGAAAAGAATAAAATAAATTAACCACATACAGAAAAAAAAAACAAAAACAAAACAAAAAAACAAAACACGAGTGCATCATCAAATGCAGGTGCTAACCTACTTACCTTTTTAATGGTTTTGGTCTGAAGACTTGCGATTTCTCCACTGATGGGATCATAGAGGGACAGCCTTGTATAAGGATCACTGCAAAGTAAAAGCAGAGACTCACAAAGACATCCATCTATACAGATTCAAACAGTTATGATCTACTTTCTGCCTTCAGTGGTTTGTGTGAAACATTTAATATCAGCCCCTGCGTTCAGACCTAAGAAACATTAACATAATTGTTCCAGCTTGATATGCTCATTATTGCAGTTTCTATTTTCTAATGATTCTAGGAGCTGTGCATAAAAACCACATCCATCAAAGAAACTGCATTATTCATTGCTGCTGTGTCTTAACGGCAGCATTAGTAATGCATTAAATGAGGAGTGCTCCACTAGAGCGGTACTAATACAGCGATTTAGGCCATAACGCGAACAATTAAACACCAAGTAGACAAAGGCACAAAAGTCCCAAAACAACAAACAAAAATCAACAGAAACTCTTAAATATGTGTCTTTGTTATGTATGTTATGTTATGCATGAGTGTGTAGAGGTTAGGGGAATTATTGTTTCAACTTAAATTTAAAAGTGGGGAAAAGGCATGGCTTAAAAATTTTGTACTGTTTTTTTTTAGTTGAGGAAGTGCCAGAGTCACAACAGTACAAGGTTGCGTGCACAGAAAATCCCAGAAAACTTTTTTTTATCTGAATGAGGGGAGGGAATAAAAAGGTAGCCAGATCTATCTAAATATTTGAGGAGCATAAACCATCATAACACAGAGTTTAACTACAGCTTTCTTTTAAACAACACAGAACAAAGTCCTTCTGTTTTTTTTTTTAAGCGATTTAGACTAATCAAACACAAACAGATCAGTGATTCACAAATTCCAACAAGCTCTGATTGTTCAACTTTAGCAAATATAAAGGAAATAGATAGGAAAAGAGTGCCACATATGCACAGGAAGGTGATGACTTAAGACTGTCGGTATTGCAAGAAAGAAAAATGTGCTGTGAACAATTTTGATAATCAGCAGCAAGAGGATATGTCACTTTTCCCTTTAGATGTTCTGTATTATTGCAAATTAAATACATTTGGGTTTTGAAAGGGTGATCAAACTAAATGAGACATGTTAAGATGTCACTTTGAGGTCTGCGATTATTCTACAACACGTTAATCAGCTATTTATAAAACAACAGATTAGTCGATTCAGTGATTAGACAAGGGTCAGAAAAGTAACCTGTAACGATTTTGATAATGAAGGAATAAGTAAAATAGAAACAATAGCAAACACTTCAGGCTTCCAGCTCTGTCTCTCTTTACTGCTGAGGTCAAATCACTGCATATAAACAATAAAAAAAAAATGGTTGTATTAAGAAACTAATGGGCAGGTTAGGAAATAATAAGAAGAAGAAAAGAAAAGAAAAAATATCCAGGAAATCTTGCTCGATTATATAAAGTGCAAGTACAGAAAACTACTGAGACACTCTGTCTTCAAGTAAAATTATATTTTTTAGGTTACTCTTTAAGCAAACTGACAGAAAAAAAAAACTGACCAATTTGCATTTTTTTGTAAGTAACAATATACTAATAAGTTCCTCCGACTTACCTAGCTCCAAGAATATCTTTTTTGGCCAGTCCAATTCCAGCGATGACCTTCACCTTCAGGATTCTGGTATCCTCCTGAATCAACAAAATAAAATAAAATGAGCTTGTTAATATTAGAATAACATAAAGACATATTACATACAGGCCATAGCTTTAACGTCCACTGCACATATATACATACACACAAACACACACAATATTCCTTGGTATACCTCATATTTCTCTGACTTTTTATTTATTCTCAATTTGTGTCTTGTTTGCACACCGTGGGGCAAGAGGAACGATGCTACAATAACACAATAATACAATACAATATGGCAAAATTGACTTTGACTTTATTTATACGGATGACAAATGTAATTCAGTCCAAGGTTATCCTGAATTGGATAAGGAGAAAAAAAAAAACTAAACTGAAACTAACATTTTCACCAGCCAACTACAACTAACCCACTGACATTCGAGAGACAGATAACAAAATAAAAAGCACTCTAACTATAACTACATAATATACACCATACACTGGCACCTAGTAAGAATCTGTGCATGACAAGTCTAGAAGACAGCCTACTGTATATTGACTTGTATTTGTATGACAACAGGTGTCCAATAGGTATGCTACAGAAATCAATAATCAACAATAAGTCTCCAGCAGCACTGATGAAGTAAATAAATATGGCTTTAATCTGATCCCTATCACATGCCTGCATGCGGTGCACTCCCAGTACAATCACAGTGTGGTCTCGGGGTGACATAACATCCTCACAATACTTGGCGATTGTGTACATTTCCGATCAAAACCACAGCCGGACTTTTACGGTGAAATCGGTGAATCATCTGGAGATTTCGCAATCTTATCACACTGACACCTGACACTTTGGGGCCTCATCTCCTTATTTCCTGGTTATTCTGAATTATTTCACAGATAACTGTTAGTTTGGTGGATCTCTGTTCGCTGTGTTTTGTTGTTTGTTTGCTTTGTTTTGAGCAATCAGAATAGGCGTTGACGGCTGATTTCCTGCCTGAAAAACAAAACAAAAAAACAACCAAACACCCCAAAGCTCTCCAAATTCCAAGTCTCCCATAGCATTAGCTGGAAGTAGTTATAGATATAGATTTTCTATTAATAAGTAACACATTTATCGAGTAGAGACGAAACTCCAAAGCAGACAAATAGGTTAAAATTAAGCAGCTGGTGAGTTAACGTTAGCTCGTTGACTCGACGCTTCGGTTAGTTTTTCGGTTAGCTGCAGTTGGAGTGAACTAGTTAGCCAGCTGGCTAACGACAGGTCACATAAGCGGCCTCGTTTACAAAAGACTAAGTTTACCTCATCTGTCTGAAGTCCCGAGATCTGTGAAGAAAATAAAGCCATAATATCCTCGCCCTTCTTCCTCCCACAGAGCAACAAGAAGAGGAGGAAGAGGAAGAAGGAAAAGAAGAAGGTGGCGGTGCGACCAGCGGGGCTCCCCAAAGGTGTGCACTTCTACTCTGCTGGAACTGAAGTATTCCCTCGGTGTGTGTTTACGCTGCTGGATGGCGTGAAACTGACCTACTGATAAGCTGTGACATCGTCGTCACTCTGTGTCCATCCTCCTCCTCCTCCTCCTCCTCCTTCTCCGTCTCCTCCTTCTCCTCATGCTTCCTCTTCCTTCTAGTTGTTCCCCGGCACGGCTGCAGCCTGAGGAAACCCAGAAGGAAAGCACAGAGAGCGCAGGTGAATATACATGTTACTCGTGTATTTTACCTAAAGCGGACAACGCGCATTAATCAACACTTTGGTCCATCATGTAAATAAGCCAGATTTAGCCATGCAGGCTAAGTTAATACTGCAGCCCCTGGCAGCTTGATTGCATTTACCGATGACAGTAAAAAGCATAGATAAGAGTCAGAGACATATGAATGAGCCACACTTTATTTAGTTTTTATTTTTATTTCGTTTTGAGTTTTTGTTTCCAAGAGTTTCCACTTTCCAGTGTGGGTTTGCTCGCTTAGTTTTTATTGTTTGAAAACGTCAGAATAGGTATTACAAGAAAACTCAGCACTTGTGAAGGCAGCTGACCCACAGTCATGTAGACATCACAAGTCTCAGTAAACAAATGCACCAAAGTCTCAGATTTCTCCTGTGTTATTATTTTATATTAGTTAGTTTTGTAATTTCACAAACTAATTTCAGCTAGTTCATTTTTTTCAAACATCTAGTTTTTATTTTTTATTTCTGTTAACTAAAATGTTTTTTTTTTCACATCTACAGTACTATGAAAAAATCTTGAGCCATTTCTTTATATTTCTGCTAGGAAAATGGGAAATAGAAGCAGTGATTTATTGAAACATGTGCAAACATAAATGGAAATACAGAATATAGGGCAAAAACAGAGTTTGTACAATTCTAACAAGCTTGAAAGTCAGTATTTGGTCAGACCACCTTTATTCTTCAACACAGCCTGAACTCTCTTAGACAAGCTTTCTTGTAATTTCTTTAAGTAGTCTTCAGGAAGTTAAGTAAAGGAAGTTTAAGTGGTTTAAACAAACAAACAAACAAAAAACCATTCCTCTGAAAATGCTCAGGTACAAAGACTGGACTGAAAATAAATGAAAAAGTAGCCAATGTCCAAAGAAAAACTTTGAAAGCCTGAGAGAAAGCCTGGAGGACTATTGCTCAAGACCGCTTTAAAAAATGATAAGAAAGTCTGTCTCCTTAGAAGCAAAATACAAAGAAATGAGGAGTGGCTTGAGACTTTTGCACAGTACAGTACGGTAGTTTAGCTGTAGTTACCTATAATACTTATACTACAGCAATAAATCTTGCATGCAAACACAAATGCACGTGAACACAATTATAAAAACATAAAGAGTGAAAACAGTGGCACTACTTCAGATTATGACAGCATAATACAGGAAATTTACAAATTATGCGCTGGAGGAAGTAATCAGTAACATGACCATGGAAAAATACTAGAAGAAGGGTGGCTAGGTGTCACATGTTATGTGGGGCTGCCCAGAACGTTATCTCTTGTACCTCAGTCCAATGTTATTAAGACAATGTCTCACATTTTATAGGGTCTGGATCAGGGTAGTTAAACTCATTTTAGTTCAGGGGGTCATATACAGCCCAATATGATCTCAAGTGGGCCGGACCAGTAAAACTATTGCATAATGACCTATATGAAAAAAGCCCACCCTTCTATTTCTCCCTTTGTTTTAAATGTCAAGGAGTACAAGTACATTCTGCACATTTAATGAGTCAACCAGTTACAAAAAGATGAACATCTTGAGATGTCATAAGAAAGAGCAGTTTCAACAATATGTCTGTGTTTTTCCACATTTAGTGATTCTGCACTCATCACATGAACATTTAAAGAAACTGAAAGCCACAAAACCTTCACATGTAGAGTTTTTATAGCTAAATGACAATAGTATTTTATGTCTTTATGATTAAACAGTTCATCTAGATTTAAAACTGCTTTTTACATTTCCTCTCCTTTGTTCTTATTCAATCTTCATATACCATATTAGAAATTGAAGAGCATTTTATTTATTTATTTAGAAGTAATTAATTAATGACTTCACTTCAGTTTTCACACTTTGCAAAGCCATCCAGTGGGCTGGTTCTGGCTGCCGGGCCATATATCTGATACCCCAGCTCTAGATTACAGAAGTCAAAACCTCCATTAGAGCAAAAAAAGTACATAGTAAAAACAAAATCTGTAAAAATACAGTACAGTGTACCACTTTAAAATGAAGGAATTTTCTGTATTAATTTTTTTACAAATGTTTTTCTTCACACATTGAATTTTACCATTTACCGTTTATGGAAACATGTACAGTTTAAAAATGTTTTAAACACACCTTAAATACATTTTGGCTTTTTTTATTTGAAGAAGTTCCAGAAAAAGCTTCTTCTCTCTAACAAGAACTTGGCAGCACAGCTTAGGTTTAAAAGTTGCATCTGAACAAACCACAAGACTTCTGGAACAATGTCCTTTGGACAGATGAGACCAAAGTGGAGATGTTTGGTCATAATGCACAGCGCCACGTTTAGGGAAAACCAAACACAGGATATCAGCACAAACACCTCATACCAGCTGTCAAGCACGGTGGTGGAGGGGTGATGATTTGGGCTTGTTTTGCAGCCACAGGACCTCGGCAGCTTGCAGTCATTGAGTTGACCATGAATTCCTCTGTATACCAAAGTACTATAGAGTCAAATGTGAGGCCAACTGTCCGACAGCTAAAGCTTGGCTGAAATTGGTTCGTGCAACAGGACAATGATCCAAAGCACAGCAGCAAATCTACAGCAGAATGGCTGAAAAAGGAAAGAATCAAGGTGCTGCAATGGCCCAGTCAAAGACCAGACCTCAAACTGACTGAAATGCTGTGATGGGCCTTAAGAAAGCTGTTCATAAACAAATGCCTGCAAACCTCAATGAAAGAAGAATGGGCCAAAATTTCTCCACAATGATGTGAGACACTGATAAAGTCATACAGAAAACGATTACTTCAAGTTATTGCTGCTAAAGGTGGTTCTACAAGCTGTTGAATCATGGAGTGTACTTAGTTTTTCACAGAACTGCACAGAGTCCTGTGAAAAATTCCTTTTTCATATGACTGTTGATTAATCAAACATGAACTGATCAGTGATTCACAAATTCCAACAAGTTCTGATTGTTCTGCTTTACTAAACACAATGAGGAAACCGAGAGGAAAAAGCTGCTACATATACACAGAAAGATCTCTGTGAAATTTACTGAAAATATTTTGATCATTGATCATCTTTCTTTACATAGATTATCAGGATTTTCTGTTTCCCACTCATCACATGTGAGCGTTTCCTTTTGCTATACTGTATCATTGTAATTTAAATATATTTGGGTTGTAAACTGATGTCGGCATGCCCAGATCGTCAAGTTACAGACACCTGCGCATGCATGTTTGATGGCCCTAGCCAACTATTTTCTTTCTTCAATAATTAGACATATATGTACAGAAAATCTTTAAATCATTAGGAAGAGTAAAGGCTTCATCTTCTTTCAGCTGCTCCCGTTAGGGGTCACCAAACTGATCCCGTATGGAATTATTTTGATCTGCATATTTCAGTTTGGTAAAGATTTTTGTCAAAGATGCAACCCTCCCCATCTAAAAGCCTTCACTAAAAGCCGTAACACATCTGATACTAAATCAAAAATTGTGTTTCTGGTGTTCTTCATAAGGGTAATAATGTAAGGGTCCTCACACAGACACACACACACACACTCGTTTTGACATCTTAGTGGCTAGGGAAACCATTGACATAATGCCGTCCCTAGCCCCTTACCCTAACCATCAGAAATGAATGCCTGACCCTAAACCTAACCATAACCTAATTGTAACCCTAACCCTAAAACCACGTTTTGAGCCTCAAAAATGCTCAAACATGCTTAGTTTTATGCAAATTTTTGTCCTCACAAAGATCTCTAAACAAGTACACACACACACACACCAGCCTGATGAGCTCCTCCCTTTCCTTATATATGTGTATATATCTATGTTTTTGGTAATAAAAACATCAAGGTGGAAAATTTGATTAATTACATAGCCAGGCTCCTGCTTACATAGCAGATCTGCTGAGACCTGATTACTTAGGTGAAACTTTCAGAACATCAGAACTGGCAGGTCCGCCACAGATGAGAGCAGGTTTACATCGAGCACGTGACAGACGTGAGAGAGTCTGCTGCCTGAAACATGATCCAGCATGACCAGTTTGGCAGTGAGTGAGTAATACCTAGGGAGGCATATCCTTGTTGAATGCAAGTCGAGCTGCATGTTGCTGGTCTGTGAGCACAGATCCCACGTCACCCTCATGGAGTCTGACAGTTTCGTCAGAAACATGCACGCGTAGCTCGCTGGAGGTCATTTTGTAGGGTTGTGGCAGTGTTCCTCCTGTTCCTCCTCGCACAAAGGAGCAGATACCGGTCCTGCTGCCGGGTTGATGCCCTTCCACAGTTCTGTCCAGCTCTCCTCATGTAACAGCCTATCTCCTGGTGTCTCCTTCACTCTCTTGAGAGTCTGCTGAGAGACACAGCAAACCTTCTTGTGACCGCACGTATGCATGTGCCATCCTGGAGGAGCCGGACTACCTGTGCACCCTAAATGGGCTGCAGGTAGCGTCTCATGTTACCAGTAGTGATAAGGACACTAACAAAAATCAAAACTAGAGGAAAATCAGTCAGGAGGGACAAGGAGAGAGCAATGGTCTGTGGCTACCACCTGCTAAACCATTCCCTTTTTGGTGGTTGTCTTGGTGTTGCCACCTGCTGTCACCTTTCATTTGCACCAAAGCAGGTGAAATGGATTCACAAAGGTTAATGTCTCCCACCTGGGCAGACTGATATTCCTGAAGTTTAACTGCCTTTGTGTTATACTGTGATCATTGAGTGTTCCCTTCATTTTTTTGGGCAATGTACTTATCCAAACTGTGAAGCACTTTATAACTGTGTGTTTTAAAAAGTGCTGCACAAATTAAATTATTATTATTAGTCATTTCATTGCAATAAAATGCAGTATATTTGTTCCTTCACACGATCAATGCCTCACCTTTAACCTGCATAATTTTTCATTTAAGTCAAAATTTCATGTGTCCCACATTGTCCCACACAAACATACTCTTTGCCCCACAGTTAGTTTGTTGGGATCTGGTCGCCTCAAATACAAATACAGAAAGCAAAAAAATCCTCTCTACGCAGACAGTTTTGCTTCAGATTTTAATATATATTATAATTCTAGCCTACTGTATTAGATGCATTTATAAGCTGTTCTACGTGAAAACCTTAAATGTTTCACACAGATTCCAACAAACTGTTTATCTGCTCTAACAATGCTGTATTTTAGCCTATTTAGATGATGGTACAGAATCAGAATCTCTAATACTGTATGTGTGACGACACTCTCCACCCTGCCTTCCTTTCTGCCTGTATGTGTGGCTGCTCCTTTCTTCAGTTATTGGAAAGGAGGTATGGCTTATCCACAAACAGCAACACTGGCAACACCTGGGCCCAGTGTGCTCTGTAAAAGCCCTTAGAGCTCAGTTACTGTGTGGCTCTGCTCCCTGACATGCTCTTTTGGAGTTTGGTTGTGCCTTGGTTGGTTTCCTTGCATGAAACAATACAGCACTCATCATCTCTTCACTCTTGCACTCACCCACAGCGCTGACAGTTCTGACTACACATGCCATAGTTAGTTAAGTTCTTTCTTTATGTTTCTTTGATTTAATATAAACTTATTAAATTGGCTTTTGTGTTCGTGTCCCTTGTTGTGGCCGTGCAGCCTGCTCTGTGACAAGCAGGGGCTCGTCCAACAATTCTGGGCGTGTTACATGTCTTTTTTTAACTAAAGAACAGCATGTAGAGTCTAGTGAAATGATATAAGCCCAAACATGTTTAATACGTTTGATTCTGCTGTGGTGGACACTGAGCAATGGGAATGTACATGCTCACATGTTCACTACTACAAACACAAAATTTGTGTTTGTATCACAGAGTGGATTTCAAGAGTTAGTAAATGCAGTGCAGCCACTGATTCCTGAAGTCTCTCCTCTTGTGAAACCTGCCCAAGTCAAGGATGAAAAAAAAATATGTTGAAGCCAAACTGCTGAGTTAGAAAGAATGCTATTCAGATAAGAGATAAGGCAGAGGAAGATAGACTGCATGACTGGTTTCAGCTGTCTAAACACACACACACACACACACACACACACACACACACACACACACA
>VUQI01060230.1:0-10413 GCA_015106735.1 Paratilapia polleni | reverse complement strand
TTCCTGTTAAAAGGGAGTTTTTCCTTCCCACTGTTGCCCAGTGCTTGCTCATAGGGGGTCGTCTGACTGTTGGGGCTTTCTGTCTAATATTGTAGGGTCTTTACCCTAAAATATAAAGCGCCTTGAGGCAACTGTTGTTGTGATTTGGCGCTATATAAATAAAATTGAATTGAATTGAATTAAATAAAGAAAACCTGGTGTTACATTACAAAAAAACAAACAAACAAAAAAAAAAAACCCTGAAAATTGACCTAGCCCGATAAACCAACAGAGCCACATAGCTGAATAATTAAAAATGTTTGGATTGGTCCTACACTCTTATTGAACCGAACAGTCCCAGGTAGAATATCATTTTACACATGAAAGGAAAACTGCAGTGTTATTGAATGTTTTGCTAATCCATTATTTCTCTGCTGCATCAGGCCCCGACACGTTGTGGTGGGAAAAAAAGTCTAGACCTAAATAATTCAGACTTACATCTTGTTACCCTGTTTGTTGTCATCAAAAGTGAACTGAATCTCCTAAGGACAAACATGATCATCAGTCCAAAACACATCCAGTAGACTCTGCAGTGATGCTTGATTCCAGCAGGCTTATTCTTCTTTTTACACATTAACTTTTAACTGGCAGTAAAGCTAGTGCTCCTTGAAGCTGAAAATTCCAAATTCCAAACAAAACTAACCTTTGATCACACAGATTTTCATTTGTTGCAAATAAAAACAACTGAAATAGCAACACAGTCTTAAAGAGTTCATGAAATACAAATTTGATCTATTAATTTGTGTTTCTGCACATGAATTTTCCTCTTTTTTTGTGTTCCTTTCGACCCATTTTTTACATGAACATAGTTTTTCATCACTGTGGTCTCATATTTTTTGACTTGTGTCGATGTGTGTAGAGTGAAGTTTTTTAGAGGTTTAAAGGGCAAAACAGTATACATTTGGAGGTTGGAAGGGTTGGTGGTCACTGGTCAAATGACATCACTGGTGTGAAGTCACACCAAAGACCACAGTTGTTATTCTTTGTTTGGTTAGGTTTAGGCAATGGAAGTACTTGGCTAGGGTTAGAAAAAGACTGTAGTTTGGGTTAAAATACAACGGTTGACACTTTTTCAATGCTCTGTTTTGGTTGCCAGGGTGGCACGTCCCTGCTAATGAATCTCAAGATTATAGATAGCCGCTGACACAAAACATTCTTCCAATTGCCTGTAACAAAAAAAGTAAAAAGAAAAATGCCCATGTACATGAACAAGCCCTGCGATAGACATGTGACCTGTCCACAGGTGTACCCCGACAACCCCCATAACCCTGAATTGGATAAGCAGTTAGGAAAATAGATGGACGGATGGTATGCGAAAAAAGACATTGCTTTTTTGTGACCATTTCACATTTTGTCATTAGTATGTAGCATTTCTCACACCCAATTTCTCCCTAATATAAACAGGGATGATTTTATACAGGAGACTCAAACATTTCACTTAATTTGTAGCTGACACAAATTTAAGTTAAAAATGCACAAATAAGGATTATTACAGTGGCTCAAATAACCATGTTAAAGTTTTGTCACTTTTCTGTGATGAACCTACAGAGAACTCTGAAAGCTGTAAGCAGCATTTTAGTGTCTTTCAGTTTATGGTTTTGGTATAACCACACAACTTTACGCTTTCACACAAACTGCTCTTACCAACCCCATATCCAGACACAACAGTCAGATGTACAGCGCTGTATGCAGAATTGTGGATTGCACAGGATGTGCAATTACAAGGTTTTGTGACTCCCTGGATCTCCCATTCTGACCATTGCACTTGTGCATCTAAGATTAATCCTCCTCTCACTGAATCTCATCCAGTGTCAAAATGGTGACCGCTGAATTTGAATTGCATTTTGTGGAAGAAGACAAAGTCGCAGGGAGCCATCTCTGACTTACAACTAACATGGTCCTGGTCGCGCCTTACCTAATGCACTGCCTTCATGCTTGGACACTTTGGACTCATCATTAAAACTGCTCCCATCAGCAGTAAAGATCAGATGGGAAGGCTGGGTTAGTCACAGAAGTTGAGGCTAGAGTCCAACCAATTTATCGGCAGGCCGAAATTAGCTTTATCGTTATCAACATTTATAACGGCCGATAAATGAAAATTTAAAAAGTAAACAAGAGATGGCAGAAACACCCTTCAACCATGTTATGACTGTTGACGTTGCATAATTTGTCCACCAGAGGGCACTCTGCAACTTCCCTGTTGGCAATACACGTGTTTGGAACACTGCGAACACAACAACCATCTGATCTGAACAGAGTCGGGCAGAGCGTAAACAAGTAAATAAATAACTATACGTGACAAAAGTTAAAGAAATCTGTTTATGTTTTGTGTGTCTGAAAGAAAAAAAAATCTGCAGATGAATGGGAATATTGGGTTTTTAAATCACCAAATATTGGTATTGGTCTTAAAAATCCTATATTGGTTGGGTTCTAGTTGAAAATTTTAACATTCTGCTACTTCTATGTGAAGCTGACCTTACTGAATGAAAGGCTCCATATTGTCTTATTCTGTCTCCATGTAGTCTTGCATATATACCACGTTGATGTATGTGTTATCTTTTATTACACAGTGTTCTGACTGTATTCTGTGACCATGGCAGATAAGTTGTCTCTATAAATATTCTAGGCTTACAATCCCTCTGTCAAAAAGCATGCAGACTGCTCTTATGCTGTCTGCACTGTTGTTTGACCCCTTTGCAAAGGTTTCTTTCAATAAATCACAGAAAATCAGTTTGGTTTCAATGCTCAATTTATTTTTCCACAATAGGCCCACAGTGAAATTGCAGATGCACAAGTGCATGTCCTGAAGATGCACAAAAAGGTGACCTTGTAGGGGAGATTAGCCATATTTAAATCAGGCATTGTTATTGATATTTATGGGTGGAGTGACTGAACTTTATGATCAAAGTTTGTATGGTTAATGTTTGCTAAGAAATCTAACCAATGAACATATTCCCATGAAAGTTGGTTAAACTGACTGTTAAATGTTACTACGTGTGTGTTTAATTGGCATTGTTGACCAAACATGTTGCCCAAATTGCTCTTATACAGTGGCAATATATGATGACAGTCTCCTCCACCCAAATAAATAAACAAAAGAAAGAAAAGTGTGTTAATTTCACATTTATACATTTTATATTAGTCCCCAAGAGTCTCTCAGATTGCAGTTCAGGATCAGTCTAGTGCACCAATACACTATAAACCATCTGGCTTCTCATCTAAAGCCTTTATTCAGTTATGAAAGTGCACATGTTTCCCTGTTTGAATCCTCAGATACAAACTTTATAATAAACTGCATTTGGGGTCATTTGTGTTTCAGGGGTCGCACAGACTGCAAGTCAGTGTGTTATATCTCTATCGCACACAGCACAAATTTCCAATTTCCCCTCCTTCACCTGAGGCAACCAGCTACAGCTATGGCCCCAGCTGCTCCTCTGTAGTCCATCTAATGCTTTCACTTCTCTCCAAAGTCTGCAGTTTATAAAGCATCTTAGAGCAGGAGTGCTGGTGTCAGTTCTTTCACTCAGGCCCTCTGCACCTCTTTTGCAGTGTCCTCAAAGTTACCAAACGGCACCTTGAGAAATCCTGTATCCAGTTGGGTCTGTCCTGCAGAGTTTCCACTCTGTTAATTGTTGGCAGTTGAGCGTCCAACTGGGTGAAAGGAAGGCAAACCCAACCGCATCAGAGAGGGCAGCAAGTTTAAGGAGTGCCTGACATCAGAGGCGGTGCAGACCACTAACAGACAACAAAAACACATGGTGCCACATCTGGCTTCTAGTTTAGCATGCAGCTCCCCTCAGTGTACCTCAGCACTGTGATTATCGCTGTCCCACTGCCTTACAATGGAACAATGAAGATTGTTGTCTAAGGATAGCTTTTAGAAACAGCAGCCCCGAGATTTAACCGCTGATAAATGAGGGGGAGGAGAATCAGAGCCACATTTTGATGCCAGGGAATAGAGGGCAGGGTGTCCTGGCCAGCTAAAATAAAAAGCATTTCTGAATGGAGAAGATCATGGTGCCATCAGCTTACTGTCAGTGCATTTTCTTGCTCTGCATGATGCTAGGCTTTCTTGGTAACCCTGTCAGCGTCCTCATAGTCACCCCGCTACAGCTGGACCATGTGCTTCACAGCTGAGTTTACTGGCAGAAGAAAAACCACCACAAAGTCAAGAGAAAATTGAGCGGGGTGCCCCTCCAACCACAGAGGATTGGTGCACATGCATGAGCAGACACATAAACACATCTTGATCCACGTTTTTGTGGAGACTGACCAGGGAATCACTGCGCTGCACGAAAATGGAGGCCAGCATCAGGAATAAACAATACCTTAATTTAAACAGCAGGCAGGCAGGGAAGGAAGCCCTGTGCTCAGAAGGGCTGTCTTAGAAGGGTCACAAGTACAAAACACTGAAATGCTGCTCACTGAGTATATCTAACAAATAAGTGCTTCTGCCACTAGGAAAAGTCGCATTTTTGTGGATCCAGCAGCAAAAATATGGCTGGAGTTGATTGCAACCATTGAAGATAATGCTTTCAATTGCACCAGAAGCTGCTCTCTGTATCGCTTGAAATGACAACAGGTCTATTTTTTTTATAGAACCAATATCAAGTTGCACAGAGCAGGTAAGGAGGGCAGGAAGGCAGAGACATGAATGGCACAGAGAATCCAGTCAATTTTCAAAATTAAAGATCCAGTGCAGACTACACACACTGCTTCTGAAGCTCTCCGGGTGTGTTTTGAAGCCGTATGAAGGACAGAACATCAGGGATATGACAACACAGATTCACACCTGAAGCAGTATAGTACACAGACTGTATTTAAAAGATGGATGTAGCTTCTGGGTCTCAAAAGTGAAGCCAGCGCAGAAGTGCTTTAAACCTCCATTCTTTCTAATGGGCAGCAGGAGCCAATTCCTCAGACTATTTCACAGCCTGCTGTGAAACCAGGTTCTTTGTTTAATTACAGTCCAAATTCAAAACGGAGGATAAAGTAAGTTTTAGGGTGGACCAACTTTGTGGTAGACAAGTTGCTACCATACAACTTGTCAATTGTGATTGACAAGTCGTTAGCCAATGAGCGAGCTGTTTCACAGGCAGACCCACCTCTCCTTAGTTTTTTGAAATCACAGTGGAAACACTAGTCTCAAGGCTTCAAAACGGGACTTCAGAAACCAATGGTTGACGTCGCAGCAGCTACGTCCATCTTTTCTACTGTCTATGTGTGCACCTCCTGCAGTAAACTACTGGCTAAAGTGCTGAAAAAAGTGATTACATGAACTCTGGCAAAACACCTAGAGCTGATTAGGCAGCACTAGCACCTGAAAGGTTTTCAAATAAACCTAAATGTTACATAAATCGTTTCAAACTCTTCTCTGTCTGAAAAAGCCACTTTGAGTTCCACCGAAATTAAACGCACGCTAAATTAGGAAAGACAGTTTAAAATAAACTCTTTACACAGTCGTCTCATAGCTTGACCAAAATTAAATACGAATACATTCCTCTTTGCTATTACAACTCCATTCAGATTGTCTGTCTCAAATCGCCTACCTCCATACCTAAACTCACTATTTTGAGTGTGTAAGAGCATTCACACTATCAAGTATGGCTATATGAAGTGCTCTACATGTACCTGGATGGTGTACTCATAATGTTGAAAAAGGTAGTGTGTAATTCTGTAAACGTCTCACCTTCAATGGTTGCCATCTTGGCTACCTAGCGGAAAAGCACTAGCTAGCTAGCTAAAGCCACAGATTACACATGATGTGGTATTGTTTAGTGTTTGTGTGTTAAATTATGTTCACTGTAGAAGAATTTAGTAGTACGTGTGGTCAGAGTCTCAACAAGATGCAAATCTTCACGATATGCAGTAGGTAGTGCAAAAATCGCAGTTAATGGTTCAAATGTCGTTTCCGGTATGTTCTGAACTGGCCACTTTTGATTTGAGATTTTGTCCGTTACAATTCACATACTTCACAAGTCAGCACACGGTGTAAATAGTGTACTACATGAAAGCGTACTAACGGAAGTATCCGAATTAAGTCCAGAGACATTCTTTTAAGCTGGCCTCTGAGTTGCGAAGCTTTCTTCTAAGACTTTTTTGGGACACATCTGTGTGACTTGTGGTGAGCCAAAGTTAGCATGAACCACAGATGTTCACAAACTGTGCCAATAAGTATCACCTTGATAAACACAGGAATTTTGCTTTATGTTTTGGTATTTGGCCTCTATAAATCTTAATATACCTGACTCCAAAACATCAATAGTCCAAACGGAGTGACTGTGCATCTCAGTGAAATGAAATGAAACCCTCTTTTGCAGCCCACTTTGTGCCGCAGGCTGGTAAGACGGGCGCTGCAAATGAATCACAAAATCTCTGCTGCAGCACTGGCTCAGAGTGTAACAAATAAGAAAAGCCCCACGCGTCAGAAAAAGCCAGGTGAATTTATAGTGATTACTCATGGTACCCAGTCACTCAGCATCAGCTTGCTGCGACATGATGATCCCCAAGCTTTCCCGCTTGAGCTGCTCTGCCGCTGGGGTGGTGAAAAAAGAGAGTATTTTGTTTCGAAGGGATGAAGCATCATAAATACAGTATACATCTCATAAAGGCTAAATTCACCTAGATGGGGTTGTAGCATCAATAATAGGTACACTGACTCATGTATTAGTCAGTATGCTGACTCATACTGGTGCTCTCCTAAAGAAAAACATTTTTTCCCTCGAGCTATAAGTCATGAATTTTACAGAATGAGAAGCATGTTTATTTTTTTTTTAACTTTTCTGCTTTGGCACTGCTTGCCTTATGCCATATTTGTGTGCTAATAGAGACACTCTAATTTTTGATAAACATGTCATTTGGGCTCAAATCTCTACCCATTTTATCAGTACATCCATGATAGTACACCCCTTTCCATGTGCTGGATTTGACAACAAGTGGAGAGATGGGCTCTCTGTTGCCTCACTGCTAGCTCAGACAGGTCTTAACTGGCTGCTTCTTATGCCTTAGAGGGCCTTGCAGAGTCAAAACAGCTGACATCATCCCAGAGGAAGCTGGGAAGACTTACTGCAAGGTGAGACTTGGGTTAGAAAAATATGCTTTGATCTACACAGGGACAGAGGAAGGCCTTTCCAAAAAGCATCCTAACACACGATCAGTGATGGTTCTGGAGAGTTTTAAAAAGAATAAGTGGATGTCAGGTAAAACTAGTCCATATGGAAGGAAATGAGTGTGGAAATTAGGTTGTTGTTGATATTGAATATAATTTATAATATACACAAGGCAATCTGGCCTTGCATCAAAATGGCTCTGAGATATGAGAGCAGGAGAAACACCATCTAGTCCTTTCCAGAGGATTTAAGGATGGAGCATCTATAAGACTACAGTGCCATCCTGTGGTCATGTGTGATCACTGCGACACATAAAACCCCTTCAAAATGTCCACATTCAGGTGACATGAGTTTGTGTTAAATTTAACATAATTAAGCTTTATTGAAACACCTTTGCTATATTTAAAACCATAAAACACAGACAACAAGTGGTAGTTTGAGCACACTGGAGAAAAGCAAACGCCAGCATACCGAGAGCGTAAAATGTCTCTTTTTCTGTCCTTTATTCCACCATCATCTGCTGGAAACCGCTGTCTTCACGGCTTTTGTTGGTTCATTAAGTGCGTGTAGTTGACAGTTTAAGAAAGAGGGGCTTCAGATGTGCAGAAATGTCAACAGTTTGCTAATCCTGGTCCCTGTTTTGACATCAAAGCTCTCCGTGTGGACTTGTGGTCGTCTCGGATGCTTCCGACTCCTCAGCTTTATCTAACAAAGACAGATTTTTTTAAAATAAGTGTTTAGATGTACAACTTTTAGCATCAATCACACTGTCAGATGGTTTCTGATGCTGCAGCCATTGAAGCACACAATGTAAACTTGCTTAAATAATAACCAAATATCCATAATTACATTGAACTGAATCAATATCTCACTGAATGCTGAAAACCGGTCAGAATGAGTATGGCGTTACCTTGAACCATCAGTTATCCTCACCTTGCTGTTGCGTTTGGACACACTCGCCATCTTGGTCCTCATGGCCTTCAGAGCAGATGCATGTGTAGCTGCCTTTGCTGTTGACACACTCCTGGTGCTCTTTGGTGCATACCGGTTCTGACTGAGAACACTCATCGATATCTGGGGGAAAAAAAAAAGAAGAAAATATGTAAAACAAATTCACTGTGCGTGCATCAAAAGCCAGATTGTGAGTTCCTTTTGTTGCAGAGGCAGTTATAACTTGTGTTTTCCGTTTTAAACTAATGAATTTTTCAACAATTGGATTAAGAGGTTCTGTCCATCCATAGCAGTGTGGAGCTCAGAATATCATGGGCGGCTGTGGCTCAGGAGGTAGAGCGAGTTGTCTACTAATCGGAAGGTCAGTGGTTTGATCCCTGGCTCCCCTAGTCTGCATGCCGAAGTATCCTTGGGCAAGATACTGAACCCCACGTTGCCCCCGATGCATTCGTGTGAGTGTGAGTGTGTGTGAATGTTATTAAGCACTTAAGTGTAGATAAAAGTGCTGTATGAATGTACGTGTGACTGGGTGAATGTGGCATGTAGAAAAGCGCTATATAAGTACCAGTCCATTTACCATTTCCTTTGTTATTACAATAGTTAAAGGGACAGTTCACCCCCAAATTGCATTTATATACTTGTCTAGTGACAATTATCTTTTTTAATATTAAACTATAGGTGCCATTTGTAACAGGAACCATGTACACCCGCGATGAGAGACTCATGCTTGTGGTACCAACATTAATGGCATCTCCCTTTACTGAGCTGGGAGGTTCTTTCTAGCTCAGTTATATTTTTTTTGAGTAACCAGGTCATGATGTCTGGATAAGACTATATTGCTGCTAAATTCTTCCAGATTAATTTTTGGGTGCTTTGAGCATCACATGGGGAATGCCGTTTAGTTCCACTGTATTCAAAAGAAGGCGTTCATCTCTACAGCCCATAGCTCCAAATTTGAGCAAACAATCTAAATGGAAAAATAACACTAAAAACAACAAACAAAAAACAAAAAAAAACCAAGAACAACATATTAAATTTGATTTTGGATGTGAACTGCATCCTTAAAATTAATTTAGAAATTAGTATACATGCAGCAGTGCAAGATTATGTCAATACTGAAAGAACAGTGTGTGTTAGATGTAGCCTTTGTATGGTGCCCAAATTACAAGAATTCAAAAGTAATCTTGCGTGCTCACAGCCACAGCTGTGTGCCGGAGACATCTGCCCTCTCCAGATATCATACAGAATTTATTCATTTATTTTACAGCTGATGGAAGCAACACAATGAAAACAGATGTATACAGAAGAACTTTGTGCATTCAGACTGAACCCAACACTCACTGCATAACATTCCACCATTTAGCAGGAGAACTATCGGTTTACTGAAGAAGAGGTTTTGGTGCCTCTTCAAGATGTTTAGCCAGAACCAAAGCATTTTTAAACAGTTTTGCTAGCTGTGGTTTCACCCCCCTCAAGCATAAACAGTTTTTGTTATAAATGCTCCAAAATTCATCTGTCAAACAGGGCAGTGTTGTGTCAGCCCTCACGGGCCCATTCTGAGCCAGGAAAATTATCACACAATTATTGACTGCAAAAAAGGGTTTTACGCAAGATACCAACTGTGATAATTTTGTATGCTTATGTGCATCTCTCCTCTTACTTTTTAACCCCAAACTTTGGGTCCTCTGTGTTAAAAGGGTTAAGTCCAAAATTGCATCCAGACACTTATGTTCGGGACTGTAGTTGTGAAACCCTTCAAATAGTGGATGATTTACATCGTACCTGTGCAGCTTCCCTCTGCGTCTTGGTACCCCCTGGCACAGGACTGGCAATTATCGGGACCGGCTGCAGTACAGCCTGAACACGCTTTATCACAGCCTTTGAGGGGCAAACACACCAAAAGAAAAAGTTCAATAAATCTCACAAAATTGTCTTTCAATAGGCAGCAATCAAAAGCCTATAATATATTGCATATAAGTGATAATATAAGTGATAATTTCACTGGAAGCAAATTTCCAAGTTGCTTCAGATGCTTACAGACTAAAATGTTGTGTGTACAGTGCTGAAATGACACCTATGGTATATGTCCCCTTACCCTTGCAGGAGTAGGAGCCTTCTGTGTTAAGGCAGTACTGATCTTCTTTGCATGGAGAAGGGTCTTTGGAGCACTCATTCACATCTGCAACACATCAGACAGAGTGATGAGATAGTGCCATCTGCTGGACATTCTTTGTGCCATGTGCCACATCAGGGGAAAAAAAAAAAAAAAAAGGAAAGAAAAAAAAAAATTAAAAAAATTTTTTTTTAAATTTAA
>VUQI01060229.1:14917-31546 GCA_015106735.1 Paratilapia polleni | reverse complement strand
GAGAAGACAGAAACTGAAACTTTATGGTACATGCTGAATTTGCTCATTACACCTGCACTTTTTCCTGTAATTTTTGACATCCATCTAAAAAGAAACTTCCATATCTGGCTTATTTTTAACATCAAATGCTGCAAAATCCATTAATTTTATGCTTTAAAATTGTCACTTCTTTCCCAGAATCCAGATGTGCTTCACCTCCTTTGCCTTCTCGAGTGCCTTTTCCAGCTCAGTCTTTTCTTTCTGAAATTGCTCCTTCAACTTGCTGATCTCAGACTGAAGCTCAGCCTCTTTCTCTCCGCTCGCCTTCTTCAGAGCTTTGAGTGCCTCGATTTTCTCGTCCAGCTGACCCTTTTGTTTGTCCAGATCAGCGCGAGTCCTCTTCAGGTTGTCATGGCAACACTGAAGCTCCTAGGGATAGGCAATCAAAGATGGATAATATGTGTGTGAGTGAGAGGAATGTGCCAGGGTGCATAATAATGTATTAATAAGGGGCACATGAGTGTAAGTATGTCTGTCTGCAGGAAAATATCAAGAAAAAGAGAGAAAACCTGAGCCAGAGGAAAACCCACACCCACAGTGCTGCTCTGACAGATAAAAAAAAAGGCTAAAACATACTGTAAAACAAAGGAGATGAGCTCCTGCATTTCACCCACACAGTGAGCATAATCTTTTCTGAATTACCTCTGCTAAAGAGCGGTTATCATCAGACGCAGGCGTTTGTTTCTTCGTGGCAAGCAATGAATCCTGAAGATCCTTTAGCTCACCCTCCAATTCATCCTTCTCCAAACGAGATTTTTGCAGCCTATGGAAAGAAAGAGAGTCACTTTATATACAGTAAGGCCATAAAAAATACACATATGCACACGTACAGCATGTAGACAGATCCAGTAAATGCTACACCAAACAGCAACTGCACGCAACAAACAAAACACAAAGGAGTGAAACTACTTACTACAAAATCACCACATCCAAAACTTGCATTTTATTCAAGCACAAATGTTCAGATTGCAGGATTGTGCCTGAAACTGGGAATTATCATTCACTTATCTATTTAAAGGAAGAAAGATTTCATCAGCAAAGAGCAAAATAATGACTTTAAGAGTGGTTATAAGGGGTGGAAAAAATAAGAAAGCCATTTATAACACACACTTGGGTTTACTATCACTAGATTGCTGTTAGTAAGGGTTCACTGATCTAATGATCAAATCAGACCTCATCAGATACAAAATCCAATCTGATGGGACCCTTTGAGGTGAATTTCAGGGAGCAGATCTCAAGTTCTGATTGAAATCAGGCTAAATCTACATTATTCAAACCAAACACAACCAGACTAATTTTCTCTCTCACGTTTGACTGCTGGAGTTTGTCTCGTTCCTGGCAGATGAAAAGTCAAGTGAAAGATTGCAGGCATTAAAAATAACTCAAGAAAAATGTAATATTAGAAGACTGAGGCAAAGAGAGCTCTTACAGCATCTTTTCACAGGATATTCTAAAGTTTTCAGTGAGCAGTTTAGATGCTTTGATCTAATTCGCCTTTAAAGTATCAAATGTCACAGTGACAGAGTGTTTTTGATGCATGACCAAGGCTGAAATGTTACACCATCACACACATTTATGCTATTAACAGGCTCACAAATGTGTCTTAAATGATATTTGCTGAGGTCATCTATCATCTATTCCTTTATGGTGAAATAAAGATGACACAGGACTTAAAATACTAACTCCTGTTTGGTCTTGTCCAGCTCCGTCTTCCACTGCTCCCCCTGATTTCTGCAGCTCTCCAGCTCTTCCTCCAGTGTCAACATGGAGGCGTTCACTCTCTCCCTCTCCTCCTCTATCTGCTCCTGGGACTGATGCATGCAGAAACACACACAAGATTCATTTCAGGGTTGTGGAAGTGAGTGTTTAAAATGTGTTTATTCCTCACGTTCATTTAACCTCCTCATTATCATGACACATTAAAGCACAGTGATTTAAAAGGAGTTCATGCACCCAAATCTATCACATTTACACATCTATCACATCTTGTAATTCATTTCTTTTTCCTGCAAATGTTCAGCCCACGGGAACAGAAAAACAGATCTTTCAGCTTGAGCCTTCATCAGCATGCAATCCACCTCTGAAAAAATACTACATAAGAAATAACACCATAACATATCAACTAAATGAGACAGGGCACTGTACAGTCTTTGCAAACAGCGATTCAACTACTTTAATCTTTCCCTCGCCCAATCAATCACCTCATCAAAAGAAACTGCCAGCCTGTCTGCTTACTTCCTGCTCTCAGGCTGCATGTTACACTTTTCTTTCTGACACTGCTGCTACTTTTTTCCAAAATCTGCATAATGATCTATTCCCATATATACATATATTCTTCAAATTTCCTCTTCATCACATCCTGCAGCACCCCAGAAATAGTCCACTGGTAGAAACAGAAACTTTACCAGAAATTCAGCTGGGAAAGTTTTACTCTGGAATCACAAGCGGCAATATTCTCTTTTTCTAACTTTGCACACTGAGCTTAGTCTGACCTTGTGATATCCTGACTCATGGGTTGAACACTGACTACATACTGACAACATTAAACTGAATGACAAGATAAATAAAGATAAACCCTGGATGTATAAGGGGCAGATAAGACATCAAAGCACAAGTTAACATCACCTCAATAATTCATGCAGGACACAAACTGCCTGACAAGTATAACCTGAATGTTCTCCCATGACACTTGGGCAAAGAAACTACGTATGACTATGATGTAAAAAAAAAAAAAAAATCCCTTCAGTGATCGGAAACAGAAATTTTCACTGTGATTGCTGCATTGCAGGTTTTCCTGCAACCAAAGAGGTTTTATAACCTTCCGTGTTAATCATCTCATAATCTGTAGACTCTGGGTATGACACTGAGACAGTATCACATGGAAGATCAAAATAGAAACAAAATAAAAAACAAAATGGACACAATTACATTTTTTTCACCACAACTGTAAAGACAGGAATTTCAGCTACTTGTACTGATTTTGTTCATTTATAAAGTGCGTACAAGCCTTTTTTGGCTGGAAGCATGTGTCTATATGACTTTCTGAAGCAGGTTGACTTTGTGATAAAAGAGGAATGCTTAAATGGACACTGCTAAGAAAACATAAAATGGACCCGTAGCTCACCCATTCTTTTAAAGTGGCATTTACTAGTGTTTCTTCTTCACTCACCTCTCTTCACTCTCCATGTGTTTATACACCACTTACATTTAATCATTAGTTATTATTAAACTCTGCCTCTCTCCCATAGTCTTTTTTTCTTCCCAATCTGCTCTCTTCTGTTTCCCCTCACCCCCAACCGGTCGCAGCAGATGGCTGCCCCTCCCTGAGTCTGGTTCTGCCGGAGATTTCTTCCTGTTAAAAGGGAGTTTTTCCTTCCCACTGTCGCCAACTGCCCCCAAGCAAGTAGGGGGTCATCTGACTGTTGGGGTTTTTCTCTAATATTGTAGGGTCTTTACCCCACAGTATAAAGCGCCTTGAGGCGCTATATAAATAAAACTGAATTGAACTGAATTGGGTAGTGTCTTGTTTATTGACTCGCTCATGTTGGTTAAGTGACATACATTTATAGTTTTACCAAGTCAAATAAAATCTCTCTTCCGGGGCTTGTCAGGTCAGACTACACTCTGTTCAAAAATGCAGCTGAAACCATGCAGCTGGTAATGGTAAGGTCTTAATTAAGAAGTATTTATAAGCAAGCTGATAATCATGCAGAGATCATAGACCTCACATCAAACAGCTCAAGTATTTTGTGACAAATTTATGATAGTTTAAAAAAAAAAAAAAAAGAGTCCCTTATGATTTGTCTCTGTTTTTGGCTTTTTGTTTTTATTCAATAGCAAAAATTAGAGAGAGAGGCAGAAAGCTAGGAATAGACAGAGAGGGGGTTGGATTGGATTGCTTGTGTGTGTGTGTGTGTTTTTTTTGGGGTAGTGAACCACTGCTGCACTGCAAAATCAAGTTCTACCATCTAAATTTTATCTGGCCCACTCTGTGCATAAACAATAGTGACATCCACCTGTGTGACTTGCTCCATGGTTTTCCTCAGGTTCTCCATGTCCTGGGTGTACTGCTCTCTCAGAGCCTCCATCTCTTTGTCATGGCACTCCACCTCCTCCTTTAGGGCCCCCTTCAGGGCCGTCAACTCCCGCTCTCGCTGGTGTAGTGTCTCCTCTAGGCGCTGACGTAGCATGGTGGCCTCAGTCAGCTGGGCCTTCAGAGTCGCCACGTCCTACAGAGAAAAAGTCACATTTAAATGGAAAACACCGAGGTGTGATGGTGTGTTTGCTTGTGTGTATAATTGTGCTGTGTCCTGACCGTCTGCACTGAGTCTGACTGAGGTGAGTTTTCTGAAACCCTCCTCAGGTCTTCCTGAAGCTCAGCCAGCTGATCTTCCAGTAGGTGCTGGCGAGATTCTGCAATTTCTCTGGCAATACGCTCCTCAGTCAGTCTGAAACACACACACACACACACACACACACACACACACACACACACGCATACACACAACACGTAATCAATCGTGTGCCATCTCTCAGTAACAAGCTGATCAATCTGGAAACAGTGAAATGATCCCCAAAACACCACAGAACCAAAAAGTGGAAGCTTCCTGTTGGCTGTTAAGTGCACACACTCTTGATGCAAAACCACACACATGCATCCTTACTCATCCTGGGCCCGCTGCAATTCTTTCTTGAGGCGTTTGATTTGCTCCTGAAGTTCCTCAAGGTTCCCCGTTTTGAGGCTTCCATCAAATCCACCCTTCTGTATAAAACACAATAACACACACACAAACACACACAAAGTGAAGAGGACACTGAAGGTGAGACAAGGAGATAACAGCAAAGGGACAAACACAAAGAGGAGGACTGGCAGTGGAGATACTGCCACTGTCGGCCTCCCAATGCATTATGCACTCTGTATTATCTTAACCTTTGAAAGAAAAAAACCCCTGGCTTGGATTCTTTGCCCTAGTTTCTGACAGTCAAAAAAATCTTTGGGAGAAGAAGCCCTGGCAGTGTGCTCAGATATCGTCAAAACAGACGTTCTCCCCACATAAACAGCTCTGTGTGACAGGCTGCAGGGAGCAGAGCTGGAGAAGCAGCAGCTCGTTCGTCGCCCACACCACACCACCGTTCGGAAAGGCTCCCTCTCAGTGACAAGGGGGAATGAGCGCAGCCTGCCTGCCCATGAAACTTCTCTTATCCTCCTACACACTCATTACAGGGACGCACACACAGAAAAGAAAAGAGAGACAAAGCGAGGCTCACGGATGGTTCTGCTCCTCGGGGGACCCTCGCATTTCTGTTACTTATCAGTGATTGATTATGAAGATATATTTTGTACAGCTTTGTTTTCACTTTCTTCTTGTCCCCCGCAGGATAGACTGTAGATAATCCCGTTCTGGGACATTTCTCTCTGTCTTCACAGAAAGATAATTAAAAGAGGATAAAATAATAAGGGAATAAGTGTAAGCTCTTCTGAGTCCTCTGTATGAATTGCATCAGCTGTATAATGATGTGTATTAACAATAATAAAGTGACTCTCTTGCTGTGCTAAATACAGTTCTTGTCAAAAGTTTATATAGACTCATTATGGACATGAATGCTTTGGTAATTCTGGAGGTATGTATAATTTTGACCCTGTATTTAATTTTTAATTCACAAAATTATATGAAATAATGAAAAATTATGCACCACATTCTTGATTTTTATTCTTAAAGATGTATGTTGTACAATCAGCCAGCCCCAGGAGAAAAAAAAAACAGTCCAAAGAAATTATTGAAAGCCAGATATTGCCTTAATGTTCCTGTCCCTGATGAGTGCATGTAAACATTTGACTGCAAATGTACATCAGCATTTCTAGCTGGTCTTCTGCCTCTGATAGGCTCTAGTCTAGTGGTTGTCCAGGGCTAGTAAGATCTGATGGTTCATAATTGGTTTGAAGAATAGTAAAAGAAAGAAAGACTTTCTTCTCACATTTGATATATTTCTTGCCTAAATGACCTGATAATTCTGCCTCTTCTGGCCTCTAGAACGTAGGGAGTAACAACATAGCTTTGTCTCTTCCAGATCATGTAATGACCTGTATTTATTTTAACTTTTTTGACTGAAATAATTAGTTAGTAACTTCAACATCAGTTCCAGTTTAATGATTGGATGGTAAGTCAACAGCTGACACACACTGGTGTTTACCCTTGTTTCTATCATGTGCAGAGAGATAAGAGAGAGAAACTGCACTAAAAGAATCCTGAATTGAAATCTATCTGTGAATTACCCAATAGCAAAGAGGATGGTAGAGGCATAACTTCCAAGGTAAAAAAAGTAAATAAATAAAAAAAATTTTAAAGCTTATTTTGGTGCACACTCAGCAAACTTTTATGTCAAGTCTTGCTTCTAGAAGGACTTTGGCATGTGTCTCAAAGGTGTCCAGCGTACCACTTGTGTTCCCATTCAAATGTCAGATTTGTTTAGCAAGGACTAGCAAAGAAAACAAAATGTTTTAAGAACCAGCACACATGTGCTAGCTATTTCAGCTTTGGAGATTTGCAGGACAAAGTAATTTGTGATTTGAAAAAAGGGTGAAGGACAAGAAAAAAAAGGACAACCACGTCCTGCACTGATAATATACACTCACTGGACACATTATTAGGCACACTGGGTTGGACCCCCTTTTGACTTCAGAAATTTTTCCAATCTTCTATTGTACAATTTTGGTGAGCCTGAGTGAACTGTAGCCTCAGTTTCCTGTTCCTAGCTGACAGGAGTGGCACCCGGTGTGGTCTTCTGCTGCTGTAGCCCATCTGCTTCAAGGTTCAACATGTTGTGCTTTCAGAGATGCTCTTCTGCATAGCTTGGTTGTAACGAGTGGTTATTTGAGTTACTGCTGCCTTCCTCTAGTCTTGAAGCAGTCTGGCCATTCTCCTGACCTCTGACATCAACAAGGCATTTTCACCCAGGGAACTCCCGCTCACTGGATATTTTCTCTTTTTCAGACCATTCTCTGTAAACCCTAGAGATGGTTTTGTGGAAAAAATCCCAGTAGATCAGCAGGTTCTGAAATACTCAGACCAGCCTGTCTGGCACCACCAACCACGCCATGTTCAAAGTCACTTAAATCAACTTTCTTCCCCATTCTGATGCTTGATTTTAACTTCAGCAGGTCGTCTCGACCATGTCTATATGCCTAAATGCATGGAGTTGCTGCCATGTGATTGGCTGATTAGATATTCACATTAATGAGCAGTTGAACAGGTGTACCTAATGAAGTGGCTGCTGAGTGTATTTTCCTGTCATGTCCTTGATGGGGACAGATCAGGGCACATGTAGTAGTGTATATTTACATTACAAAAGACATGTGGACAAATGTATCCCAGACCACCTCGGCTAGTGGTTTGAGTGAGAAGATCACAACACATCCTGATTGTCGTTTACTAGTGTGATCTGTAATAGGGTCTTTTTAACTTTAGACAAGGTGTTTCAAGTTTTATCAAACAGACATACATTATCTAACTTTTTCAAGAAATCAAGAAAGCTCCAAATAGCCTGTCTTAATTTGGAATCATCAGTCATTGGTTGAACAGGTCACAACATGTAAACACGACCTTTGAGCTTTCAGCAACAAACAGACAACAGTGTTCACACTGTATGCAAAAAAGCATACATAAGCAATGTTAGACTCAGGTAACCCAAAACACCAGTATCTGATTCTCAGTTAAGCAGTGGTACAAAAAGGGTGTCAGTGAATCATCTCAGTAACCTTCCCTTTAGCAAACATTAACTGGTAGCACTGCCGCAAAACAGTCAAAACACACCACAAGCACTTAGAGAAAGCCACAGACATTAGTGGTGGTGAGGGAAAGTGACACAAAGTCAATACACTTCAAAGTGCAAACATCTCTCTGAAATATAAAAGGCTAAGCATTTGTCAGTTTTAATCTGGATATTGGTTGTATAAAAAATGTCCCCAAAAGAGACTTTGGATGGTTGTGTACAGCATACACACACAAATTTAGCCCTGCTCTGATCTTATGTTTAGGTTTGATACAGACAAAAGCAGTGTTTTGGTTTAGAGGCAGAGCTGGAGAATAAATAGCCTCGGGCATAAAAAAAAGAGCAGACTCTTTCGTCCTGCAGCTTGTGGATTTTTCAGTAGCTGCTGAAGAGCCTGAGATGACTTCTGGTAAAAAAGAAAAAGCCTTTAAAGCCCCTGCAAAATACTAAAATGGACAGTGTGGTTAATGTCATGACAAAGGAGATTTTGTACAACAAGGCCCCCCTCAGAGGAGGATCTGTCCCATCCGGCAAGCCAACCCCAAACTGGTGCAGGGTTCCACTCCAACTCAATTATTGATGGCGCTCAATGACTGTGCTCTCAACACACTGAGCTTTCCTCTGCAGGTGCATCGTTGCCAAGAGACAAGATGGGCGAATAATTCACGGGCAGCCATGGTCACAAGTACAATGAGAAGTACATAACAAGGGATCATACATAATCAAGTGTGTGTAATATGAGAAGGTAGGGCCACAAAGGAATCATTTCTGTATGTAGATTTATTCAAAAAGATGCTAATTAAAGGAAGGACTGTGTGTGTTCTCATAACCGTGGAACAATCTGTTTCAATAAGGCGTCGCAGGGGCACAAAGGAGAAAACATGGCACCAAGACTGACAGAGGAATAGTCAGCCCGCTCCTTACTTTTCACATTTTTTGGCCTGCCAAAAGAGGATCCTCAGAGAAAAGATGAAGGAAACAGAAACTTCAGGCTGCCAACCATCTGTTAGCTTCATTGGAAGATGAGGAGAGAAAATGACTCCCGTCCCAGACACCACTATTGTATAACAGTGACCAACATGCTGATCCTACACTAAAAGCTAATTAAATTATCTGTAATTATGTATTTGTGTATTGTCTCTTAATGTAATTGTACTTCTTAGTAGACTTTTTGTGAGGTGTAGGTTAGACTGCTGCAAAACCAAACCAAAGTATAGTGCTAGTATTCCTAATGCTACTGTAACTACAAGAACATCAACCCATCATTCAGTTGCTCCTCAGATGGTCTGATTTCCTGAGTTGCTTTCTCTTTTCCTCCAGCCTGGCAGCTCCATCTTCAACATCCTTTGTCCTGTCTTGCTTTTACTGACTTTCATTCCTTTTCTTACCCGAGCATACCTCCACCTTTCCAGGTTCTCTTCCACCTGCTCCCTACTCTCATTACAGATCACAGTGTCATCTGCAAACATCATAGTCCACAACAACTACTTCCTGAACTCATCTGTCAGCCTGTCCATCACCACTGCAAAATTAAATCCTAGCAATTATATGCAGTATATGAATTTGCAGCATTAACAAAATTGCCTTTAAATAAAAAAAAATCAACCAAATATTTCTTTCTGTCATGATTTTGTGTATGATGTCAATAATTTTGCATCTTTTGTACCAAAATTTTCTCAGGCTTGAAAATTGAGCAAGTATTCATGTCAGTTTTCCCAGGAAACAGTTTTTTACGATTATTCTGACATCACACAAATGCACAATAGATGGTTCCATGAATCAAAATACCTGCTGTGAAAAAGTGGGTAATTTAAATAATAATATTGCAATAAAACTAAAACTAAACAGCTCCTTTTAATCATCCTGTTAACACAATTTAAAAGTGATGTGGCTGAATTGGCTTCATTATCTCGTTGGTATACAGGGTGTATATGGACATTGAAGTATTTCTTTTTCCTTTTTAAATTTTAGGGGAAAATGCCTGCTTACATGCAGAAAGCTTAAAGCTAGCAGCCAGTTAGCTTAGCTCAGCAGACACACTGGAGACAGGGAGAAACGACTAGCCTGGCCTTGTCCAAAACAAACAAACTGCCTGTGACTGCAAGGTACAAACTAAATATAATGTGTTTATTTGGAAGTGCCGGGGGGTTGCTTCAGCTCATATCAGGAACACACAGGAACACAGTTGGACTAACAGAACTGAGTATGTTTATATGTATATAAAAAAATACTTCACATACACCATATGGACAGAAGTATTGGGACACCTACAGGAGCTTTTATCCTATTCTAAGTCCACAGGCATTAATATGGAGTTGGTCCTGCCAGCTGGGAAAGCTACAAGACTTTGGAGTGCGTCTGTGGCAATTTTTGCCATTTGTGAGGCAAATGGCAAAAATTGAGCATTTGTTAAGTTAGAAACTAATGTTGGACGAGAGGGCCTGGCTCGCAATATCCATTGTAGTCCATCCCAAAGATGCTTGATGGGGTTTAGGTTAGGGGTCTGTGTGGGCCAGTCAAGTTCTGCCACACCAAACACATCCAACTATGGCTTTATGCTTTGTGCACTAGGGCACAGTCATGCTGAAACAGAAAAGGGCCTTCCCAAAATTTTCCCACAAAGTTGGAAGCATAAAATTGTCCAAAATGTCTCAGCAAGCTGAAGCATTTAGATTTCCCTTCACTGAAACTAAGGGCCCTATGCCAACCCCAGAAAAATCAGCCCATAGCATTATCCCTCCTCCACCAAACTTTACAGTTGGCACAATTCAGTCAGGCAGGTAACGATCTCCTGGCATTCACCAAACCCAGACTCATCCATCAGACTGCCAGATAGAGAAGTGTGATTTGTCCCTCCACAGAACAGGTTTTCACTGCTCCAGAGTCCAGTGGCAACATGCTTTACACCACTCAATCCAATGCTTGGCATTGTGCTTGGTGATGTAAGGTTTGCATGCAGCTGCTCGGCAATGGAAACCCATGCCATGAAGCTCCCGGCACACAGTTTTTGTGCTGATGTTAATGCCAGAGGAGGTTTGAAACTCTGCAGTTACTGAGTCAGCAGAGCCTCAGCACTCAGCGACCCCACTCTGTAACTTTACGTGGTCTGCCACTTCGTGGCTGAGTTGCTGTGGTTCCTAACACTTCCACTTTGGAATAATACCACTTACAGCTGATCAAGAAATATCTAGGAGGGAAGAAATGTCACAAACTGACTCGTTGCAACGGTGGCCTATTACAATACCACGCTCAAATTCAGTGAGCTCTTTAGAACGACCCATTCTTTCACAAATGTTTGTAAAGGCAGACTGCATGGCTAGGTGCTTGATTTTATACACCTGTGGCAATGAGACTGAAAACACCTAAATTCAAAGATTAAGAGTCTTGGCCCAATACTTTGGTCCACATAGTGTATACTCTTTGTGTTCAGATAACACAGGCTGTGTCATACCTTTAAGCTGCCGGTTGTTTCAGAGACAGGGTTGACTTTTATTTTGAGGGATCCTTCACTGTCACTGGTGCTGAGGAGGAAACATCAGACAGAAGATGGGAAATAAACATGTATCTATACACCTGTGGTGCTTTACTATTTTACAGAATTACATTTAAAAAATTTTTAAACAATGTGACACTGTTAATTAAAACAGACCATATAAACAATAGTAGTAGTGCGTTTTTCAGTTTCGTGAGTACACATCATACTTGTTGTAATTACCTGTTTTTCAGAATGTTGTAGCTAGTTTGCTTGACTGGAGTGTCTCCACCATTCATGATCTCTGCACTTTGACTCCTAGGAAGTGTCTCCTTTAAAGAGAGATTAAGGGAGCCAAGGTAAGAAAACAAACCAAAAAAAAAAAAAACAGCTCAACACTTGCTAATAGCTCATAGGCTCCACATCACTATTACTTACAGGCTTTTTCACTATAGTTGGAGGGGTGTTCTTGGCAATAAACTTGTCTGGTGACTTGAAACTCGCCTTGGGGGCTTCGAGTGCGGTCACCTTGGCAACAGCTGCAGGGCTCTTTCCCAGGCTACCACTTGCTGGAGTAAAAGACAAATTGGAGGAGGTAGACTGAGGAGCAGCATAGGGATTTGGAGTGGGAGAAGTATTAGAGGGGAGGGAAACTTCTGGCTGAGCATCATTTCGGGCGTCAAGACTTCTGGACCTTCTGCGCTCGTCAAATCTGAGCCGCTGTCTCGCTCCAGAGCGCCCTCTGGTCTGTTGGGTGCTACCTGGTGCTCCACTGTTGAATTTACTGATGAGTTTGTTGATGGGAGCCAGGGACTTGGTGTCGATAGCTGGGGCAGGCTCCTTGTCAGCTGATGCTGGAGGTTCTGGGAATGACTGTGATGAAGAAATTGCACTAGGTTTCTTCTCACTGTACCTCCCCAAAGAGCCAGTGAAACCAGAGCCAGTTTGGCTTACCCTTCTGGGTCCCACAGGGTTTAATTTGACAGGTTTCAATCCTGCTTCATTATATTTCTCCTTACTTGTCCAGTCTTTATTTTTCACAGTTTCAGGGACTGTCGCTTTGAGTTGGGGTTCAGCTTTTGGCTTCTCCACCTGTTTTTCTTTGCCTGCCCCATCCTCCTCCTCCCCTTGTGTCCCTGCTTGACCATCCCCAGGGGGTCTTTTAAGAGGGCTCCCAAAAATTTCCCCATCCTCATCCTCTGCTGGAGAAACAGGGGAGTGGGATGAATTAACAACAGGGCTGTAGGGGTTTGAGAAATCTGCAGGTACTTTACTAATTTTGGGGAGGCTGTTGTATGGTGAAGGTGACCCCGAGCTGGGGGTGGGAGTTTTTAGTTGAACTCCGTATGAGTCACCTTTCTCTCCATCCTTCAGAACCACATAAGGCTGTCCAGAGATTCCCTGAACTCTCACTGCTACACCATATTTATTGGAAGGAGGAGTTGCACTGTTGGTTCCCCTGGATTTATCAGGATAACCTCCGCCTGTGTCATGGAGGTCTTTGATGAAGCGGATCTGAACGCCATAATCCACAGGTGTCTTCCTGTCAGCAGAGAGGCTGCTCATGTTCACTTCCTGGTTTGGGTGCAAGCAGCCTGAGCAAACAAAGAGGAAAACAGCAGAAATGCAAATCAGGTGATTCAGTGGAACAAGTTACAAAGGCATTTACTACATGAACACGGAAGTCTAGCTGCTGAGACCAATTTTAAAATCCATCTCACAAGCTAGACATCCAGGAGATTAAATTCTCATTGCTTTTTTTTTGTGGATGTATAAACTGCCTGGTTCTTCCCAGGTGGAGTCACTATGACTCGGCAAAAATATCAGATTGCTCGTATATCTTGATGAAACTGTCATCTTCTCTTGCTGCTCTACAGGTTAAATTCCTTCCGAGCCAAAACTGTATTGTATTTGTGTCATGCCAAATATGCCACTGGGGCACTAAGAACTTCTTTGTACAGGTTGAGGCCTACTTTTTCCAGAGGGTGTGCACAGAAAGAAGGATAAACTCCACCGGAGACGTTTTGTATGAGACACCCAGAGGTTTGTTGCCTATTATTTACACAGCCACGCTTTTGTTCAGTCGTTATCAAAAGAAATACAAGACACCAAAAGGGGACAATGAGTTGATTAATTCAGATTTTGAGTGTAAAGCAGCATCTAAATGTTTTCTTTTCTTTTAATATTGCAAAAAAGAAGGAACAAGAACCTATTTTATATTTGTGTAAGTGGTTAATGTGTCATAAGTAGATACAGTGGTGGAAACAGTAGTAAAATGGACCCCTGATACTGACAGTTAGTGTTGTGCTTTATTTACAGACAAACATAATTTTTAATATTAGGTTAAAGGGGCATTCCATCAGTTTTAAGCATGAAGTAATAGGGAGTACCAGTCAGACGGTGACTGAGTTGTTGTAACAGTTTCTGTATCTTTAGAAGGAGAAATTAATCTTGACTTAATGTTGAGATTTAAAAGATTTTTCCCAGGTTTAAAAGAAATGGCCATTTATTTACCTGGTGGTGAGTGTCAAACAAAAGGATGCTATCTGTTGCAATATGGGAAATGTAGGCTAGTAGGATGCAGCATTTTTAGGGTTTGAACCATATTGAGAGTACAGGTCAGAGGAACCTGGCCTCTGTTAAGCACTTGCTTTACTAAATATGGTTTTTCGGAGTCTTTCAGCTTTATGGAAATGCAATACTTAACGACTGCAGTAGCTCTGGCATCATTTTCACTGTCATTTAATCTGATTAATTTTTTGGAAAATGTCAACTGTAAATGCCAGCGTCCATGATGACATTTTTAACCAAACCAAAGATAATCTGTATGTTATATTTTGACAAGGAAAACCATCGCAGCCCCACATTTAAAAGGTTGGAACCAGGATATCTTTAGAAGTTCAGCTTGACTTTGGCTTTAAAGACTAAATTTAAGTGAGTCAGTCAGCTATAATATTAGTAGTACTACCTAAGCAAGTCCACCTTTTATACTCTGATGAGCTCAAATGAGCTTGGTGATGAACATCATGAGAAGGTGAATACTCCTCCTTTTGTCCAGACTCTGTGGAGCATAAAACACAAGGGGCTATGTGAGGAATGGGCTCCCCCTCTCTCTTTCTGTGCTGCTGCCAGTCTCCCCAGCCACCAAACTTCAGAGTAGAGCCACTCAGGCATAGACTGTTTACTTTAAGCTGTGCAGACACACACACACACACACACACACACACACACAGACACCACCTCTAGCATATGCACACATGCACAAGAGTGAACGCACACACACCTGCTGTGCATTCCCCATCTGGTAGCAGTCGAGTGAATAAGCATCGCTCCTTTCACTGTAATGTAAAGTAATATGGGATCATATTAAAACATGTCTGTGTCTTCTCCTGCATACATTGATCTCTGCATTTAAGCGCTCCTAATCTGAATTTTTGCTCACCATCATCGTTCAGCCCAAGTCTATTTCATTTGTCCTCTGACTAGAATTAAAATGTAACCGTCCTTGACTGCTGGTTATAGTGTAACACTCGAGACCTCGACCAGCTTCGAGGTTAGATTAGCAGATCAAAGTCAGACTCTGTCTTTCCTAAAAAACATTCTTAGGATTCCTGACGTTCCCTTTCAGCATTGCGCGTGGTTTGCATTTGTATAATAAGAACAGATTAAGAAGAAACTGAGAACTGGGGCAGCATCAACAGTAAAGCCTACACATGCGGAAAAACTGTCCACATAGGCAGTAAATATACAAAATGGAGAATATGCTGGCAAGATAAATTCATCCTACTGTCCTAACATAACTTCAAGCAACCAGTTTTTCAGACCATGTTGTGTGTCAAAACAATGGGCTGATGGTTAAGATTGAGCTGAGCTATGCTGGCAAATCTGTGCTTGTTTTCTTTAAAAAGGGAAGATGTCTACTTCAGTATTGTCCAGGCGCTCAGCCCTTATACAGAAATCTCTCAGGTGTATTTATGTTCCCTGGGCAAATACAGATTCAAACAAAGGCTCAGTTGTTGTACAGTTGTTGTTAATCAGCCAGGAACTGAGCACTGTTTGGTGACAACTGGTTCACCTTCTCTCATGCTCTCTCTCTCTCTCTCATGCACAAGGATTGGCTGTGTCAACAGAGACAGGAATGCCACTAAACTGGCCAATCAGCCATCACTTGTCCCTTTCTCCTAACCCGGCAGGCACTTCTTATTTTCCTCCGGTGCTGTTCCTGCACCCCAATCAGCTTATATTTTATCCCACAGTTTCTTTTGTCCTTATGTATCTCAACAAGTAGATGAGTTATTTTGATACTAGGGCTTGGTGGTGTGGCTGAAATCTGTTACCTCTATCCATTATAAGAATATTACAAGAAAAAAAAAAGCTTCTTTCTTTCATCAGAGAAAAGATACCTCGTACCAGATTTAGTTACCAGCTAATTTCCATCTGCAGTCCCTGGGCAGGTAAACAACGATAAGTCAGCTATAACATACAAATACACATCCAAGTACATGTGCAATAATATAATAGTATATACATTCAAATCCTAAAAAACCACCAGCCCCATCACACCACCACAACACAACACATACACATTATATGATTCTGATATGAAAGTGCGCATTTTTTAACATTTTTAAAATATATTTTCAATATCTATTGATTCATAGATGAATGGCTTTTGTGTGGTTTATAATTTGCTTGTAATAAATGATTTAGATAATACAATGAGCCTATGTAAAAATCACCAAGCACAAATATTACCATGATTACACTTAATAAATAAATACTGGATAACTGGATTTATACCCAAACCCATTTGATACCAAAAACATCAAACTATCTACAGCAGAAAAACCACCCTGGTTACTAGTTTTTGTGTGGGAGGGCTGTGTGGGAGAAGAAGGGGCAGTTCTCTGGTCTAAAATAGCAACAACATGATAATACTGTTCCCTCATTAAAGGCACATGTTTACCCAAACACATCAAAATGAGTTTGGAGCATAAATTTGAGGTCAGGACTATTTCTGGAGCAATTTATTTAAAAACAAAATCAGGCAACACAACAGCTTGTAAGTAGAAAAGCTCGTAAACTACAGTGAGCTGTGGACTATCGTGAGGCTTATCTTACTTTTCCGCCACGTACGTCTAACCAATACAAGAGGCTGCGCTGTGTTACCTCGGCAGACTTGATTTAAAAACCTTGACTCATTAGAGAAATAATCATTTCCAAGTTTAATCATTAAAGGAGCCCCTTAAGCACCTGTGTACTCCTGGATTAATTGCGTCACACCCACCTATCCGGTCAGTCAGTATCGGTGCGCGTCGAAACCACAGTGCTGTGTTTTTGTTTTTTTT
>VUQI01060228.1:15970-32941 GCA_015106735.1 Paratilapia polleni | reverse complement strand
TTTCTTTTTGGGAAAAAAAAAAAAAAAAAAAAAATACATTAATGCAGCTTTAAAGGTACAGTGTGTAAAATCTCACTGCTGTTTCTGTTTTTTTACCCCTCCCAGTTCAAGTGCATAATCCTAGCTGCGGTGGCCACTGTAGGACACACACGTTTTAGTCAGCCAAAGAGAGATTGAAAACATTGAATTTAGTTTCTACTACTGTTTGTGTATAAAAACATTTTTGTACACACTATATTGGGCGTACTATGCGTGTGTCTGGTCTCTAGCCACTTACATAAAATGCGATTAAGCAGAACGGTGATATCCATCTCGGCCACTGTATTCAAGATGGCGGGGCAACATGGCGGCTTCCACAAACCGGCGCCCGCTCCTATGTGTTTTTAATGGATTTATTCTAACTTTATGAGAATGCGTCAGTTTGATGAAAGACATAATTACACACTAATCAATTTATATTTATGAGTACAATATTATTTTTTTCTATTAAATAACCTAAAAAAAATGACTGACTGTACCTTTAAAATTATATTTGGTCAGTTTTGATCACCAGCATTAACTTCAGCTAAGTCCTGCCTTGCAACTGACACACATAGTTCAGTTCAGACGTGCCTCTTCCACAAAGTGCGTGGGTGTGTGTATAGAGCTGTAGGTGTGTGTGTGTGTGTGTGTGTGTGTGTGTGTGTGTGTGTGTTTTAAAGAGAAAAGTGAGAGGGAACAGGAGCAGGCGTTCCTCAGTTGGAGGTGCCATTATGGAAATGGGAATTAGATTTACACTGCTGCAGCATGCGCACTCACACCCACAATCTGTGTGTGTGTCTCTATCTCTCTTACACTCTCTCTCTCTTTCTCTTTCACACTCACACTCTCTCACACACACACACACACACACACACACACATACATACACATTAATTTCCTCCCTGTTGTTTGCTGGCAACAGTGGCAAGTTATTCATAACTAACCTAGTGACATGTATTCCTCTTGTAGACAAACACACACAGATACACACACACACACACACACACACACACACTAATGATTTTTCTTATGCTTCTCCCTTTCTCAGCACTTCACAGCAAAATAACAAACAATGATGCTATTTTTATAAAGACATGTCTATACTCAGTTCTACTCATGACTGGGTTTGTTTGTTTCCGTCTGAGAGAGTGTGTGTGTGTGTGTGTTTTATATTTTCAGCTGGTCTCAGTATTTCTCCATGGGGTGCTGTTGGACCTGTTTGACTCTGTGAGTGATGCCTCTGCAATATTGTGAAACATATGACTGGTGTGTGAGTGTGTGTTTGTGTGAGTGAGTGAGTGAGTGTCTGGGGTCCGGTCAAGAGGCCTGAGGGGTACTGATTAATTTAGCAGGCTATTGGTGATAACAGACTGCCTTGAGGTATGACTCTCTGGGTATAACACACACAAACACACACAAGGATTTGTGCACGCTGCACTGAAGCTGATGAAAGGCACTTATACATAAACAAACATTCATTTGAGATGACAACATCAGGGCTTACACACACACACACACACATCTGATAGAAAGAGAGGATGAGTGACTTTTAAAGAAATTGACACATACACACAAGTTTGGAGGGCAGTTCACTGTTTGTGTGTTCATGTGCTGCTTCATTGAAAGAGATATGTTGAAGAACAAAGAGAAAAGGAAAAATGGAGAGAAAAAGAGAGAGGGAAATGTGTCAAGTTGAGCCCCTATCAGGTTTCTGCTGCTACAGCAGGTTTTTGGTAGATAGTGAGGTTTAAGTGTGTCTATCTGTGGGTGTGCATGTGAAGCTTTGGTGCAGCCATAACCAACATATTTCATTACACTTGCAATTTCCTGTTAGCTGCCAGCTCGCCTCTGCCATGAAAAGTAAACACTATCTATCTGAATATTACTGTGTGCCACTTCAACAGTAAATACATATCAGCGTGTATGTGTAGTGTATTTAGTATATATGTGTTTGTATTTGTTGCAGAGGCAAACGTGTAATTACATTATTTAACTCGTTTAGCCTTTTGTCTTTCCAACCATTTTATGTATTAAAATGAATGTGCATTTTTCCACAGATTTGAAAGGTAAAAACTCATAATAATAAATCCTGCACATAGCTCAAGTGTTGCTTAAATTCTCTGTGTTGATAGTTTGTGTGCATCACAAATTGATGGGGGAAAAAAAGAAAGAAATGTGCCTTGCTCAAGGACACTTTGACAGGACTTACCACTACTGACAGACACACTGCAGTTATTTTATGATGCGCTCTAGTTCTACAGCTTTCACTCCAACCAACTGATTTTCCAAGTTGTCTCGGCCAGTTGAAAAATAAATAAATGTGTGTATATATATTATAATATATACATGCCTTCCCCTATTTTTACATTTGGCTTTACATCGGTGTCTATTCTGGCTGTGAACACTGCACTAAATATTTTTGTGTGAGTAGTTATAATCGTAGAAACAGCAGTTTTTCATATTCATGCTTTGCTTGGTTTGATTATGTGGCAACTTGGGTTGAATTCTGCTGCTTTTGCTGTATGTGAGGTAGGAAAAATTCTTTCCTAAGTGTTTGTGCTTGACTTCTTTCCTTCATCCATATCACATCCATTTATGGTATCTTACAGACTCAAGCAAAGAGTATAGCATTGCAGGTATAATATATAAAGACCTAATTAATGACATTAGTCCATAAGGTTTGAGCGATTTCTCTCAATTTCCATTTTTGTGTGGATATGTGGTTAAAGTAGTGTGCAACTGGAGCATTAAGTTGCTTTTTCTAAATTAACTTCTTAAGCAAGATAAGCTTAAATTTAATATCTATGCTGTGCTGTTGCACCCACACCTCTCTTACACATGCTTCCCCCACTTGTCTTCTTTCTATGCTTTACATTTCCTTGTCCTGTGCTCTCATGGTCTCCCTCCTCTTCTCTACACTTGTCTTCCCTCTTCTCCACTCCACTCACTGTCATGTTTAGGGACATTAATGCAATGAAATATCTGGTGTGGGTTAAAAAATGGATGCTGTTTTCTATTCAATCCTCTCATTTCTGTCTGGCAGTAATTATGGCTGTCTAATTGGGTCTGTGGAGGCTCAGAGGGAAAATGTGTGTGTTTGTATGTGTGAGTGTGTGAGAGTGAGGGACTCTAACAGAGTGTCTGCTTATGTATGTAGAGGAGGTTCTGTATGACTTGAGCTGAATTTAAAGTGATGCTGCCTCACGACCACAGAGAGGGTTTGTTTAAAATCAAGGAGTGTCTTATATCAACATATGCATACTGAGGATGAGATCCGATGAGCAGACAGTGAATAATAATTAGCGAACTTTGCTGTGAGCTCATCCTAATTGCCTGGTGAACTTGCTGGGTCTTTTATGGTGAAATGCTGTATTTTAATGGCAGAGATGAAATGCAGAAATTAAAATTTTGTTTTGTGTTTTTGTAAAAATGGTGCCTGGCTTGTGTGATTCCAGTGGTAGCATTGATTCATCCAGCTTCACTTAGATGTTCTTTACATGCCAGTTATTTACAGATGGATTGGTGGGTTAATGGGTAGGTAAGTAGTTTGAGTACATGCATTGCACATGTGAAATGCAAAAGGTTTTACTCAACCTTGCTGAAAAATATGTACGTTTGTATGTAGTATATTTAATTTCTTGCAAAGGCAAAGATTTCCACATGCTACTTACTGCTGCACACATGTTCCCAGTCTCTTTAAAAGCACAGTATGATTGTTTTGTTCTCACTGGCCACTGAGTGGACCCAGTTGGACGGTCTGTCTTATTGTTTTTGGCATTAAAGAATCTTCTGCTTTCTGATTCAAGTCACAAGCTGGCTCATAGATGGTAGCAAAATGAATATAAAAGGAAATGATGATGAACATGAGGTGTGGAGTCAGAGGTATCAGTGATGTCAAGGGTGCATGGATGAATGAAATAGACTCATCGGCCACTTTATTAGGTACACTTTTCTCACAACCGTGGCATTGATTCATCAAGGTGCTGGAAACATTCCTCAGAGGTTTTGGTCCATATTGACATGATAGCATCACAGAGTTGCTGCAGATTTGTTGGCTGCACATCCATGATGCTCCATGAATCTCCCATTCCTGCACACCCAGATCGGGTGACTGTGGAGGCCATTTGAGTACAGTGAACTCACCGTCATGTTCAAGAAACCAGTTCAGCCCAAAGCAGCCTGGCCGTTCTCCTCTGACCTCTGGCATCAACAAGGCATTTTTGCCCAGACATCTGCTGCTCACACTGGATATTTTCTCTTTTTTGGACCGTTCTCTGTAAACCTTAGAGATGGTTTTGTGGGAAAATCCCAGTAGATCAGCAGTTTCTGAAATACTCAGACCAGCTTGTCTAGCATCAACAACCATGCCACGTTCAAAGTCACTTAAATCACCTTTCTTCCCCATTCGGATGCTCAGTTTGAACTTCAGCAGGCTGTCTGGATCATGTCTACATGCCTAAATGCACTGAGTTTCTGCCATTTGACTGGCTGATTAGATATTTGCATTTGGCATATTTGCAACAGGCAGTTGAACAGGTGTACTAATAAAGTGGCTGTTGAGTGTATATGTGTGGTTGTGATGTCAGTAGAACACAAGGGATGAAACAAACCAAAACCTAGGTGTGGAGAGAGAGAATGGTTAGACAAGGCTTACTTATGCTTGGTGTAGAGGCCTGCACAGGGGGTCCCATATCAGCCTAATGACTTAGAGGTAGGAATCACCAGAAAACCCACGCATCGATACAGTCTACCCTCGCAAAATATCAAAATACTATGCTGTATCGAATTTTCCCCCCACCCCTACTAATGAAGCTCCTTGCCTAGTTCTGCAGGAGGACACCCTATAGGGTGCACAGAAAGGGGAGGGGGTGTAACAGATCGTGTCCCATGTTTCTATATCAGAAATTTATTAGAAGAGAGCATCAGTGTTCCACAAATATAAAAATTGTGATGACTGGGCATTGTAAACTTTACATTAAAAAAGGGCATAACACAAAAAAGTTGATGTAATTTTTTTTTTTGGTCTTACCTTTATAATGCTTTGTTTGTAGACTATAGTTCCTATGTTTCTGTGGATGTAGATAGGAACTATAATATAACCATGATTAAGTAATTTATACTGTGGATCCCTGTTTTATTTTTGTCGTTTTTGTCCTGTATTTATTAAAATTTTGTCAAGTTTGACCCATTGATTTTATCCTCAGTTCACTAATATGCAATAGCATGAGTACATTTCATACATGGTGTAAGACTACCTTATATACTTTTGGCCAGATTGGCTCGGTAAGATGTTAAGATGTAACGTTTCAGAGAAAGCTGTGTTAACCCAAACCAATGATCTTTTCCTAAATCTGACCAGTTAGTTTTACCATTGCTGCTTTCACCTAACAGCCTAGTTTGTAACAATTTCAGTGTTCAATGATAACTGTGAAACTTGAGAAAATGTACCAGAACCTTTTTTAAGTTATTAAGACAAGAGGGGGATAAACAAGTATTACCTAATCCCTGTTTTTTGACATACTGCAAATGAAGTGAGAGAGGGAGGAAGGGAAAACCATGTCGGGGTGGTTGGTGAAGGAAGAGCTTGTTCTGATAGTGTTTGCTAAAACACACACAAACACACACCAGCATGCACAAACTCACATTTATACTCTCTCCCAGACAGTAGTATACCTTGCCCATAGGTCTCCATAAAGCCAAAGGCCTGGTACCAAAACCAACCGTCTGTGACAGTAGTCTGGAGAGAAGGTCACTCTTTATACACACACACACACACACACACACACACACACACACACGTGTGAGAAGGTCTTTTTGCGCCTACGGCTTTTAATTCTCTCCTCCTGTCATGCCTGACTGGCACCACCGAGGCAAATACGCAAACAAACACACACATGCACGCACGCAAACTTCCACCCAGAGATGCTAGCATCGAGGCTTCCTGCATTGGACACTCCACTCAGATACCCTAACTTCTGTCAGTCAGTAGTAAATTGGGCAATGGTTGCACAGACCAAGGCACTGGCTTTACAGCAGATGTGCAAGTACAACTAGCAGGCCTACACACACATGTGCACACACAGACTTTGACATCGCTCTGTAATATTGCCATTTTCTGCCTCACTCCTCAGTCAGCCTTGTATTGAGTCTTCAACCTTCAGGCGAATTGAATCCTATCAGTTCTTAGTGTCTTCATTCTGTATTTTATTGTTCCCCCAGACACTGCAGTTAAGCTTTAGAGGGGTAAGTAGATTGAGTGATAAACTTTAACTTCTGTCTTTGTTAGAAACTATCTGAGTCTGATATGAACCTTTATGATACAACAGGGAGGGGAAAGGGAAGAGGAAAGACTGAAATCAAAAATGGTCATCAGTCTATGTCCAACCTTCTAAAGCATGCCAAACTATTTTAAAGGGCTCAGATTTAGGTATAAAGTTCCTGGTCATAAAACTGTAATGCACACTTTTGTTATTTTACAACTTTTCATGGTTATCACGACACTATTCTCAGCAAAACAGTTAGTGAATGATCTCAATCACTAACAGAAGTTTGACTGGATAAGAAATGAGCCACATTATCCAAACATATAACTCTGGCCTATTTGTTTTAATCAGCAAGGTCATCTATAAATGAACAGTTTCAGTAACAGTTTTACTCTTCACTTTTCATTTCTTACCCAAACAAGTTTGATTACAAATCTGTTGTTTAATGCACCATGTTCCCTGACTAACTATTAGCGTTAATGCAACTACCTTTGTGATCATAGTGTTATCATTGCTGGAAATGACAGCCTAAACTATACAAAAGAGACCTAAGCTGTAATAAATAACCATTATCCTGAATATTAAGGGGTAATTATTAGTATAATCTCTTGCTAAGACTTATACAATATACTGTGGCAGGGCCTGGACTATAATAATTAAGAATGATGAGACTTTGTCAGGAAATAAAATCCCATGCTCTAAAGTTGGTGATCGCTTTCATTCTGGATATACAATACAGAAAACAAATCAGTTGAGTCCATATATTTGGTGCTCAGATGGGGGTCTGCATCACTAAAGTTTAGGATTCTTTCTGTTGGCAAAAGTCACTTGTGCTTTACATAGGATTTTTCTGCATATCCATTTATATTCCTCCCATGTACTATGGCTATATTAGATATTCATCTCTCTTTTCACTTTCTACATGTTTGTGTTGGCTTTTTAACCAAACTGCTTTATCTCAAACTCACCAACTTACCTCCTCTTTTAAGATATTTTTCCTCTTCTTCCCATTTTCTCTCTTTAGTTTGCATTACCATCCCCTTTCTCTTTTTGTGTCCATATAACAGATGATGTTGGCTTGTTGTCCTCTCAGAGCTGAGTCTGTATTTATAGGAGGCTGTTAGGCAGTGAGCACAAACATCACCCGGAGCAGATGAGCCTTGAAATTCATTTTGGAAAAACAAGAAATAAAAGGCTTTTTTTCTTCGTCTTCATTTTCTCGTCTCCTGTTCTCATCTACACCTCGCACTTCAACTGCGTCTGTCTCTCTTCACTTGTCTTGCATTTCATGTTTTGTCAAATGAGAGTTCCCACTCCCATAGACCAAACTTTTTCCATTCACTGCATTTGTTTCCATGGGAATGACAGTGACAGCCCTTTGTGTTTCTCTGAAATAGAGAAAGAGGGTAATATTTAGGAAGATGACAGAAAGGGAAAGGATAGGGTAAAATGAAACAAAGGGAAATGATGACATCAGATGATGGGTAATCCAATGTGGTTTGAGAGTTTAGGTGAGATATGTCTGTGTAGGTTCTCAGTCATCCAGGTCATGGTAGTCTTAAGCACTTCAGCTGAAGGCAACTGAACTTCTTTTTAGGTCCTTAAAGACATTTTACCTCTCATCCAATGGACTTCCTCAGTTCTACCTCACAAAGCATTCACACCTTGCTGATGTGACCCTAATGACCACACCTTGGCTCATGTGACCCTACAGCTCACATGTTGACAGGGTGGGTCAACAACTCTCAGGACCACCGTCAAGGTGACAACCCCTCTAGGGGTTAAATACCTGGGACTCCCCATCAGCTTTTAGAACTGAAGAAGACTCTCAGATAAGAGGTGAAACTGTCACAGTCTGCAGAGCTAGCAGATTGTGTGAAATATTTGAGGATGAGGACCTAAATGCAGACATTGGAAGTCTACAGGTTGAACAGAAAACAAGCCCTTTATTGTGGCTGATAAAGTCCACGAGTAAAGAGCAAAAATCCAAACTGAGTTCAAAAGGCAACTAAACAAAATCCAAACAAGTACTAAAGAAATGCCAAGAGACACACATGTGAGATAACCAGGCAATCTGACAAAAAACAAAGGAAGGGCCAGACTATAGATACACACAGATAATTAGGAGAAGTGGACACATCTGGGGAACAAGGCACGGCTGAAACTAATCAAGACCATGAGCCAAAGGAAGTAAAACTAAATGCAAGACACAGGAAACAGGGAACTGACAAAATAAAATAGGAAGCAACTCAACAAGGAAACATTGAACACAGAAATGAGTACTTAACAACAAGATACAGGAGGATACTAGCAACAGCTCAAGGCACTAGACTCAAATAACCAATTCCATGAATGCTAAACTAAGACTCAATATAATGAGAACTAAAATGTTCAAGAATACAAGTACTATTATTATTAAACAACAAGGAGCACTGCTACAAGAAGAAGAATTAAAAAGAACATTAAAAGGATGAACAAGAATACAAAAGCTAAGTAAGAATAAAACTAAATATACCGAAGAGAATGGGGAAGAAAAAAGTAAAACACAAGGAACTGGATAAAGTAACACAACCTAACTAGATACAAAAGTAATAGGAACAGAAGTCAACATGCCAGCAACTCAAAACCCTGGGTCCAAGACCGAGGAGCATGACAGAAACATCTTCAAGAACCTAAAAAGAAGTCCAGTTGCCTTCAACTCAAGTGCTTCAGACTTTAGATGAGATATATCACTATGTTTAGGGTTTTCAATATTTTACACTAAAATCTCAACTCAGTTTTACTGAGGTATACTAGCCTGTGTTCTAAAATGCAAAAATTAAGCATTGAAGTTGAGGTACAGAAATGAGTAAAGGTTTCACATAAAAAGAACCCTTAAAAAAAAACAGTAGCAACACTCACAAAAGGCCCAGCACTGGAAGGCTTGTGTATACCTTCAAAGAGTTTCAGTGCACAAATGAATCACACAAATGCACATAAATGAACTTAACAAAAGCCAGGGCAGTGTTTCCAGCTAACATGTGGGCAGTCTCTCTAAGGCGCTGGAGTGTCAATTAGCCTTCTGAATCAAGACATTACAGCTGCTTGTATTAGATGAAAGAAAAGTGCAAAAGATGCTAAATGAATGTCTGTATGTGACAAAGAGATGAAGAGACAGTTCTCATAAGACTTGTCAGTCAGTTGATAATAATAATTTGATCTAATGTTCCATCTGAAAACATACAATTAACAAAATGCTAGAGAGTTATAACCCGTCTGTTTTGACTTGCTGAATTTCTTTAAATGATACTTGCTTGAATCAAGGATACTACAGATTGCCATGAATTAATCTTTTCTAACAAATAGCCGTTTACACACAACTGTCCATGTAAACACAGAATATTATTAGTAATTAATCTGATATAGCATTTTTTTTAGAACTAGCCAATCCCTTTTATGTTTCTCCAAATCCAACTGAATACTTATGTTTATCTAAATATGCATCTGACACACTGAAACAACAGTTGCAGCCATCAAACTTGAACACATCTTTTTACTTCCTCTTAATAAAGACCACCCAGGTTCAAAACTATTAACCTAGTAGGCTAAAATTATTGATATAATTTTACAGTTGACGCTGTTGCAGCAGTTACAGCAAAGACATCTAACTGGGATTACAAAAACTCTACAGATGGTTGTATAGCAGTATTACAGAGTAATGACTCCTGAATAAACTACCTGAATAAACAATCTTTGGCAGAGTACAGAGGCAGAGAAGAGGTGGACCATATATAGGATAAATGTTGAGATCAGTGGCAGACTTTTCCTCGTGGCTGGGGGTCCTTGTGGCCTGCCTTAAACAGTCACCTTCAATAGTGATAATATAGCAAACAACGCATTTATGGACCTTTCAGAATCCACACATCAGACATCCCTCTCTCCACAGTGTCCACACATGAACTGCATAAACAGACTCCAGACGGTAGGTGAATTGGTGCAAAAACGCAGCCTCTCATGGCAAGGCATGCAACATTGACCTGCTTCTCTCCAGGTAACATTTAGACAAGTCTTCCAGCAAAACAGACAGTCAGAAGAAATGGAAAGGTGGAGGAGAGGGAGAGGATAAAATGAGAAAGACCCCTTCAGGTGATGCAGCTAAATGCTGGAAAATTCACCCTCATGGACCAGGTCAGTCAAAAACACGAGCTAAGACACACATATTTAGCCTGTTTATATTGTTGTAGGTCATGTTCAATTTCAGTGTGTGTGTGTGTAAAGTCTTGTTGATATTTTTTCTTAATGTCTTAATATAAAGATATAAAGTGAAGCCTAATTGTTTTGTTGTCTCTAGCCTTGTACATTTGAACATGCTTTGAACATTGTATTCCTAGTGAGTTTTCTTTTTTTTTTAATACCTTTTATACCTTTTTTATACCTTCATATACCTTGAAAATGTAGTAATCAGAAAGGGGTGTTGTTCAATAAACCTTCCTTTCAGATAAACATAGGCTACCGAACAAATTTATTATACTTGGTAAGTAAACACATGGATGGAGTCAAATTCCTAGACTGAAATATTATTGAGGTTGGGACTGTATGTATCCTTGCTTTGCAGTAATGTCAACATTTTATTCTGGTGACTGCATTGTCATTCCCTGCACTCAGGCCTGTAGTCTGAGAATTATCAAATAGAAGTTGGTTGCAGTTGAGTGCGCTTGTGGTTTGAACTCTATCCACACTGTGTTCTGCTCTTGGGCTGTGTAAATTTATCATCACCTTAAAGGTAACCTTTCAAAATGTCACATCGATAAACATAATAGATTTATATATCTCTGTAGCATTACACTCTAATATCTCTGTAGCACATCATGGTGGATTACTGCAATAATTGGAGACCTAACAGTTTAAAGCCTGTGACCTATTCTACTTTCAAACTGTAATTTAAGAACACAAAGTCAGATTTGATTGTTATATTAGGCTGTACACGCTCTGCATGGATTTGTGTGTCTGTGCTAGCATTTGTATGCTTTTTTGTTTTCTGTTTAATTGCTTGTGTTTTGAGTGTATACACACAGAAATTAGATGACTAGATATGGTGTGTTGTGAAGAGTACACACTCTCCTTTGAAAACGGGTGTCTCTCAAGTTCATGCAAGCAAGTGGAAGAAAGTGCACAATTAATTTTTTCTTTTGTGTCAGGTTGTGAAGTGTCTGCCTGTTTGGTGTGTGTGTGTGTGTGTGTGTGTGTTGCTTTATTCATTAAAATATAAAAACAACATGTTAGCTAATGTTTGCAATACCTTCCCAGCTTTGGTCCATTAGCTAACAAGATTTTTTCTTGGACACATATATACAGCATCTTTTTAGTCTGAAGTAAATCAAGTGGCATTGCATTTACAAGTAAATCCCCGATTACCTTAGCCAGTGTTTTCCATTAGAAGATAAATACACTGAAATTGGATGCGGGATTCCTCCAGCAATGGAAGCTAGCCATGTTTGCAAATAGTTAATAAAATGTTCTGCGGTTTAAAAGCCTACAGGGCATAGTGTTGTAGCGCTCATAGTTTTTGAAGATTCCTATCTGTGAAATAACCATATTATTGATACTCTTTAATATCTCTCAGACGTGGTGATAACAGATCCAGCAGGAAGCTCCTGGAGAGAGAGAGCAGAGATTAAATCTCAGCTGGCAGTCCCTGTGCAACTTTTACACACAATCGGCTGACTGGATCACCGCCAAGACGTTGCAAAGAATCGAGCAGGATTGGAAAGCGGTGAAACATTTGGTGCCGGAGAGTGTTGTGTGTGAGTCTCTAGGTGTGTGCAGGGGATGCATGTGATCCTCTGGTTTCTGGAGGATGATTTCTGTTTTTGTGACTCCCACTTTCCCTGGCCATCTGTTGCTCTGTTCCCTCTCTCATCTATATGGATAACAAGACATGCATTAGAATACCTAATACAACAGGCCTCATATGGTGAATGTGCACTAACAAGGTGGTACAGATTGCAGGGAGATTCTTCGAGGTTATGCTCTGCTGAGGTTAAAGGCCACACTTGGGACTGCTGAGCTACAGTAGCATGGTGGAATTATGGTTTGTTGTTCTTGTGGGAGGTCATATATGATCAGAGGTGGGAAATAAAAAAGTACAAATACTTTGTTATTGTACTTAAGTAGAATTTTCAGGTATATCTACTTTCTACTCCTTACATTTTCAAAACAGGATTGTTAATTTAGCTTTAAGCCATTTGAGGGGAGTTAATATTTCACATCACTGTGCGCCTTCAAACATCAAATCAATTTGAGCCTAAATGGAAGGAACAATAGCACATAAAAGACAATTGGTGTGTCCATCACTGGTGCTTATCATACACAAAGAGATGAAAGATCCAAAAACCATATAATTTATGCATCATTTATAGCACTATACTCAGGGGTTAAAGTGGGCTGGAATGATTCAGATTCAATGATGTTTTTAGTGCAGATGGCAATACATTGTGGTTGTGGTACTTCAGCATCTAGCTAGAGCTACAGAAGAGGAGCAAGCACAAAGGGAGTAACATTTTTTAAGCAGTAGGTAATTTCACATGCAACATTTCTAACAGCGCAGCAAATATCACCGAACATACAAACTGTGTCTGTGCAGTTTGTCACACAATGTGTCTGCTAGCTAAAGGTACAGTTGCTGTATTTCCCAGGGAGAGAAAAGAATGAGAGATAACTTCACTCAGAGATGGAGAAAGATGTAAGACAGGAGAAGAAGAAGAGAGATTCTTTTTACAGGTAAGGACTGCTCAGAGATATTTGATAAACTGGAAATTTAAAGCTTACATGTAATGTCTTCATTCATTTTAGAGTTCTTTCGAACAGATATTGGATCTATACAGTATATGATGTGCAGCTAAATTTATGTTTTTTTCACATTGTGAAACTTCAATGTGAAAAAGGCAGCTCAGTGCAGGCACTGGTGAGTTTGCAGTACTGTGGTGAAGGTTACAGTAAAGCACTATGATGGACTGGTGCAGAGCAGCTGTGGTGTTCATGGTCAGTCTTAGATTAAGGCTTGGCTTACGGCCATATCACATTGAGCACGCCCGATGTCGTCTGATCTCAGAAGCTAAGCAGGGTCGGCCCTGGTTAGTACTTGGATGGGTGATCGCCTGGGAATACCAGGTGCTGTAAGTTTAACGGAGCAGCTGTAGCTCAGGAGGTAGAGCAGGTCGTCTACCAATCGGAAGGTCAGCAGTTCGATCTCTGGCTCCTCCAGTCTGCATGTTGAAGTATCCTTGGGCAAGATACTGAACCCCAAGTTGCTCTCGATGCATCTGTCGGTGTGTGTGTGCGCAAATGTTAGATAAGGCGCTTAGGTATAGAGAATGTGTGTGTGATTGAGTGAATGAGGCTTGTAGTAAAAAGTGCTCTGAATGCTCAGTAAGAGTGAAAAAGTGTTATGTAAGCACCAGTCCATTTACCATTTAAGGAAAGCAGAAATCGATAAATTTAAGGTGATGATGGTGATTAGATTCATTCAGTGAATTCTACCTTTATACAAGCTTTATACTGTCTACAGGTTGGAAAAAAGCAATGATAGCTCATGTAACATCTGGGGCTCACAATAGAAATTATTATTTCAAAGTGAATCTTTTCCCCACACTGCACCACTATAACTGATCTTAGGGCTCCCACACCTGCCGAATCGCACTTCAACCCCAACTATACTCATTTTCCTGTTTAGGTGTGGAGGCAATGTCACCCGTCTACAACCTAGGCAACAGCAAAGAGAGATAGTTGTTTTTTTGTCTTTTGTTTATTTCCTTTGTTTTCCTCTGCTTATGTTCTACATGAAAGATTTTCAAGCTGACTAATTAGAATTAGAATTTAAGTTGAAATACAGTTTGAATTCCTTTGTATTAATATTCTTTTATTATTATATTATCATGGCAGGTGGAGGTTCTGTTATCTTTGCACAAAAATAGCTGGTAGAAGTGTCTTCCAAAAGCTACATTTTTACTTTTATACTTTGAGTACATTTCAGAGCCCATACTTTTTTACTTTTACTTGAGTAAATCAGTACGTCAGCTTTTAGGTATCTGTACTCCTACTTAAGTAATGAATGTTTGTACTGCAGATTATATGCTCTAGACTGATGACACTTTTCAGCCTGTTTTTATTTGTTTTTTTTTATTTCAAACAGTAAATATTAGCAAACCCTTTTAAATAGATGTACTATAAGGTCACATTTTTTTTAACTGTCAGTGCCTTTAGGTGAAAATATTGAAGAGGCAGGCCAAGTCCAACCCATGAGAGGAGGATATGGTTGCACTGCTTCAACAAAGGGTGAGATAGATGGAAAAATAAAGAGAGGAAGAGGGAATGTTGTTGAGGGATATTCCTCAGTGGAGCCTCCAGTGGTAAAATAGAATGAGAGGCCAAGGGTGGGCTGTGAGAAGCAGTCCCTCAGGATGCTATGCTAAAATGGAGAAGTGCTCTTGTATGTCCTGAGGGAAAGACTGTCCACATCCAGATGTTGAGTGCACAGCTGATGTCTGACGCCTGGAGGGAGAGTAGTGATTGTAGATGTGCGAGCACACACACAAGCACACACCTAATGTGGGTATGTGTTAGTCATGGATTCTCACTAAATATTTCAAAGGGCCAAGAGAGAAAACAAAGGGAAAATGGATATCAGAATCTGGAGCAGTAGTCCCACAAGAGACACCGAAGGAGCCCCCTTCTCCCAGTTACAACAGAAATAAAATCGTTTGATCTCTGCCGCTCCTGCTTCTATTGTTATCTGCTGTAAACCTCCACCCGCCCAACTCTAATCATTGTAGCACCGTGAAAGTGTTGAGGCCAACAAATACAAGCAGATAAATAGGGAGAATGAAAAACCGTTTTTCCTCATGCAACCTGCAAAATTCTTGATACCACCAGGGACACTGCTAATTTGTAGCATTTTTAAACACCTTCCCACTTTAATTAGCACTTCTGGAGAACAACCTCACCCCACCAGCAGCCGCACCTGATTCCGTCTAGCTTCGCAAATCATAAGCCACGTCATCTTCCCCACAGGAATCTTGTTAAGCCAAACAAACCGATTAGGTAAATAAATGTGTTGTGGTTTCAAGTTCGTGGTGCAGTTTTAATGCCGTTTATAAAAACAGCTGCAGCTGGAAGAAGATCCACATATTGTTCCACATGATAAAACAAAACAGCTTTTGAGAAGCAGAGCAGACTGAGGCTCTTTTTAAAGTATACAATCTGTCCATGTTGGATGAGACTAAGAAGTGTGAAAGGTGTTAAAAAACTAAAAGTAATGATGTGCTTGTTTTTTCCTAACATTGGCTGTATGTTTGGTATGGCCGTTTTAATTTTAGCTCTGCAAAGGTTATATGACATTTTTCTACTGCATCTCAGATTTTTAAAGACCCTCTATCAGTTTTGTATCAGATTGTTTCTTTGCATGGTTTTATATTATGTATTGTGTTTTTATTCGAGACTGATATTAATCTGCACTGGCTGAAATTTCAACCACAGCAAGCCAGTCAAAGTCATTTAATCAATACAACACTCTGGATATTGACCAGGACTTTAGTTTAGACTGCTTCCTAATGGGTCAGGGCACCTGTGTTTGCTGTACCTTGCAAGGCTGGTGTTGTTCATCCTTGATGCCAAACATCCGTATTGGTTTCTGGTCACACACACAGACACTCACACACACACAGCATCCTCTTTAGCTGGTCATTTCCTTATCACCACAGTGCATGAACCAACTCATTCATTAGCATCGATTTCCTTTTGAATGACCACAGAATGGTTCTCTTTCCATCCCTTCACCCACTTATCTCTTATTCTCTGCTCCCATTTTTTCCCCTCGTTTTGTCCTAACCTTAACTGCTCTGTTTCTCCTCTGGCTTGAAAGGGATCTTTCCTTCTGGACCCTATACAGTATAGGCAAAGGCTTGTTAATTGCTCACAGCAGTTGGAGGTTATCAGCTGACCGGCACTGAAGGTCTGAATAATAAGCTGAGCTAAACAAAGCCGTGGCGGAAAACAGTTCATACAGGACTGAAACTGCTGCTTTCGTACCAGAGAGGACGAAGACAGGGGGAGAAGAGATTAGATGAAGTGGTTGCAGGTTTAGAGGTGACTCATAAATAGGGTAAATAGAAGCGAAAGCAGTTGGTAGGCTGATTACGGGCTCTAAAAGGTTGCCCTAAGCATGCCTCTGGCTGCCCTTTTCATGGTGATTCCTGTATTTCCATAACATAACTTTCTGATGGTTAAGTGTCTGACACACACACACACTTCAATCCTAACTATACACCCAGCTCAAAGTTAGATCTGCATTGGATAGTGCATCAATGATTGTATTGAGTTTTTCAGTGGCATGTTTTGGGTTTTTTTTCCGAATGACCTTGCCTTTGCAGGCAGAATTTTTGCAGAAGTGAACCTGTAGACATTTTTGCTTCCCCATTTACATGCTTTACCTGGAAAGTCCTGAGCCCTGATTTCTTTATATTTTGCCTCCAGGGAGCCAGACTTTCTTGTATTTTTTGAAAGTTGTCTTGAGCAATAGTTCTCCAGGCTTTCAGAAGGTCTTTCAAAGTTTTTCTTTGGACATTGGCTGCTTTTTAACTCATTTTCAGTCCAGTCAGTCATCATAAAAAAGGCACCTAACTCGGGGGATGAACCAGTGTTATGTCTACAT
>VUQI01060225.1:1406-24150 GCA_015106735.1 Paratilapia polleni | reverse complement strand
CTGGAGTGGCCAGGGATCAAACCACCAACCTTCCGATCAGTAGATGACCCGCTCTACCTCCTGAACCACAGCCATGGTGTTTTTCAGGAGTTGGGCTCGGCCCCTTAGTTCCAGTGAAAGGAACTCTTAATGCTTCAGCATACCAAGACATTTTGGACAATTTCATGCTCCCAACTTTGTGGGAACAGTTTGGGGATGGCCCCTTCCTGTTCCAACATGACTGCGCACCAGTCCTGACCTCAACCCCATAGAACACCTCTGAGATGAATTAGAACAGAGACTGTGAGCCAGGCCTTCTTGTCCAACATCAGTGTCTGACCTCACAAATGTGCTTCTGGAAGAATGGTCAAAAAATTCCCATAAACACACTCCTAAACCTTGTGGAAAGACTTGAAGCTGTTATAGCTGCAAAGGGTGGGCCGACATCATATTAAACCCTATGGATTAAGAATGGGATGTCACTCAAGTTCATATGTGTGTGAAGGCAGACGAGCGAATTCTTTTGGCAATATAGTGTATGTCAAATTAGGTGACAAAACATAGGTGACATGAATCTAGTCCATAGTTTAACAATATCATCCAATGATGTCTTGTAGTATGTTAGTATGAAGATGGTATGGGAAATAGATAGATCTTAGGGATGGTTCATTGTTGGGCACAGATGGCATCAGCGTCAGGTACTGATTGCTTAACTGGTTACAATATTAATAGGAGCGGTGACTAAAGTGACATCTGCCTTTAGAGCTATGGAAAAGACATCAGTGAACTGTGGTTTGCAGCACATATTTAATGACTGTGATGCTCATGGATTAGTGCAACATTTAAGAAAAAGAGCAACTCTTCCTCAACTGACTGAGAATGTCATTCACAGCACATTATCAGACTGTCAGCAAGAACAGTCAGTTGACAGTTAGAGGGACATTACAGGATGGCTGTAATGTATAACCACATTTAACCATATATTCATACATTGCTTTATTCTATACACTTTTTAAACACTTCATCTACCTCTCATCCACAGCCAATTTAGAATCGCCAATTAACCTAACATGCATGCCTTTTGGAGGAAGCCCTTGTAACTTGCTGTGAGGCCACGGTGCAACCACTACACCACCATGCTGCATACAAATATGATGTTTTTCTACTCTAACTGAGCACTCAAAGCACACCTTTGTGGTTTGTACCATGTGAACTGTACATCTCAGTAAACTTGACCCTTACAGTGTCAGGATCTGGTGGCTCTGTTATGCTGTGGAGGACATTTTGTTGGCATTGTTTGGGTCCACTTGTCCCCTTAGAGGGAAGGATCATTGCAAATTAGTAGTTATTAGTTAGTTATTATTAGTTAATAGTTAAGTTAGTTAGTTAATTAGTTAAGTTTTTCTGACTGATTACCTTTATCCTGTGATGAAGGATAAGATTTCTGTACTGTTGGGAGTGCTCTCCTCCAGGATGACAATACCTCCATCTGCAAGACACGAGGGCTCAATGAATGGTTTGGTCATGATTCTGTGTCATTATATCTCAACCCAGTTATATACCCATAGGAGACACAGTGCTCTTCAGTTACAAAATAAACTACCTTGTTGTACCCTTAGGTGTACAACAACTTGTCACTACAGTGGTACTTTCTGAAGTACCTATGTGTACCCTTGTGATTTGTGCCATACAGAGATCACTGTTGAACCTCTAGTGACAGTTTTGTGCCTTAATGTGACAGTATGAATATGAATCTTTTTAAAATGGAGCAAAATTGTTTGAACCAAGAACCTTCTTCCTGTGAGCGAATAGCGCTCACATCTGCACCACCATGCTGCCAATATAACAGTGCAGTTTCAGAATGGATTAAATACTTTTTTTTTAACATCATGGAAACAGTAATACCTTAAAATCTAAGAAAAAAAAGAATATTTTCCTAATTTATTTTTTGTATTTGCCTGAACATGGACTCTTTCTTTATATTACAACCTCAAGTCTAGAAGAAATGGTGCAGATATCTACCTTTTACTGCTTGGAAACATAAATGTACCATTTTGACCCACTTACCTTGAGGCGACTGTTGTTGTGATTTGGCGCTATATAAATAAAATTGAATCTACATGAATTGAATTGAACCTTGAGGTCCAATAAATAGGAGGTACATTCATGTAGATTGTGCACTGGTTGGTACAAAAACAGACTTTTATTGTACCCCTATTTCTCAGAGTGTAGCATCATTAAACCACCAACAGTGGCCCAAACCTTACTAAAACACTTTATATAAGTTGTCCTTTCCTTTAAATTCTCTCACTGGATTATCAGTGAAAAGCTAATTGACCAGATTCTTTGACACACACAACCACTTTGCTTTATTGCCTGTATTCATGGTGACTAATAATGCATTCTCTTAGGACTTGGTGATATAGCAGATTCATTTGATTAAGTTGAATTTTGTTTTTTGTGTGAACAGTCTTAAATGTCTGCATTATCCGAATGGATTTTTTTTTTTTAAATGCAAAAGAATTGTATTTTTATGCTAAAACTAATGAAGATGACAGGCTTCATTAACTTCCCTGAGATAGGGTAGTGCCAAAAATGACATTATGAATAGTTGCACTACATGCATACACTGTACAGTTTTAGGAGGCTGCCATGACCCCACTTGTGTCTGAGCTTTGTGAAATAAATGTGTCTCCAAGAGGGACAGAGAGAAAAGTGACTGTACACTGATCTGAGTTTCTCTCTTTAACCAGCATTCCACTTTATTCAATAAGTTTCTACCTGCTAACAGCAGTCAGCAGCTGTCTGCAGATGTCAGGCCATAGTCATAGTAAAGAGAGTGTCTCCTCTCTATGTAGTTGAAACATCTGGTGGTGATAGTCCTTATTATGTTGTTTGGAATAACCTACATTAACCATTACTTTACTTTTGCATTTACATTACTTTTGCGTTACTCCATAACATATCCTGAAATGCATTGTGACATAACTACAGTCAGCTCCATAATTTTTGGGACAAAGACACAATTTTTGTAGTTTTGCCTCTGTACACCATCACAGTGGAGTTAAAATCAAACAACCAACGTGTGATTGAAGTGCAGACCTTCAGCTTTAATTCAGGGGTTTAAGGATTTTTTGCATTAACTGTTTAGGAATTACAGACATTTCATGGCCAGATGAGGCCTGTTCCCTCCTTACTTCATGACAAATGAAGCAGACATAATATCTGAAGTTGATTCAAAGTGTTGAATTTGTATGTTATAGCTTTTCACTGTAATTTTAAATATGAGGCCCAAAGGGATGTCAGTGCAAGTGAGGGAGGCCATCATTAGACTGAAAAACCAAAATAAACCAGAGGGACAGCAAAAAATTCAGGAGCAGTCAAATCAACAATCTGGTTCATTCTTAAAAAGAAGAAATGCGCTGTCCAGCTCAGCAACACCAAAAGGCCTGAAAGACCACAGAACAAAAGTGCATGATGACAGAATTCATTCCATGGTGTGGAAAAGTGCAAGAAAAAGGCACGTTTGATGTTTTTTTTTCTTTCTATCTGCCCAGATAATTGAAGAACGTTTGTAGCACAAGTAACGACATAATTGTAACTGTAATGTGATTACTGAATTTAGTAGAGTAATGTGTTACATTACTGAGTTACCAGAAAATGTAACGTGATTACAGTCTAGTGATACTGTATATTGTTCACGTGAAAACCTATTCTAGTATTGTTTCTATCAAAGCCTATTATGTCCTCTTCCTCTGTCCAAAAACTATTGCAAACACATCAGAGTAACACAAACTAACCACAGGTTGAATCACTGTTGTATATTAATTATTGAAGCTGAAGTGCAAAACAGAGCATCACTGTCGTAGATATATTTTCCACGCAGCAGGTGGTGTAAAATGACAGATGTGTGTGGCAGGTTCGGGGCAGAGAGAGCTGCCTCACAAATCTGCTGTGCTCTCTTTCTGTGCGTTGATAAGATAATGAGTATTGGTACTGGAGATTTATGCAAACAGTTGCTGTGAAGCAATTAACTGGAGGTTAATTGGAAATCTGACACGTGTTTGTTAAAGCCTGGTTTGCAGAATCTGACAGTCCAACAAAAGTTTGTCTCTTTCAGTTTTTTACTTATTATTGTTGTGGGCTGAGTTTGAAACAAAGAAATGTGATTATGATCGGGATTTCTTTCAGCAAAACAAGAACTCTGGTTCTTTTTTCTACTTTTGATGCCAGAGACATTCCTGTGCTATCACTAGATATGCTTTCTTGTATGCTAGTTATGTCAGACTGTCAGAGTCTTTTGTTGCCCAGTTTGCTAAGTGTGCTTATGTGTTGGCTGTTACCTGTAGCCACCACTTTGCGGTGGCGTCAGTCTCCTAGCAGAGTTTATCTAAGACTGGCAGTGTGTAAAGGGAGGTAGTAGCTGTAGCCTGTCAGTCTGAACTGGGGGTTGCATTTGCTGGGTCTTTATTGTGCACCATGAGTCCAAAAGCACACTGGTCAGGGCCAGTTAAATCCTCATTCTTTCCAACAAAATCAAACTGTAATCATTGCTGAGATTCTACCTACATGAGCCACACTCTTTATCAGTAAGAGAGGGATATCATTTACTCACCTATTGTCCCGTTATTTTATTACTGATGTGTGTATTTCACAGATGTACAAGAGAGCGCATGAATGAATATGGCCTATAAAAACCCTCCATTAAGCAGCATGGCTGACTGCATTCACAGGCATAAAACAGCTTGACACATATTTGCTCCACCTCCTACATCAAATCCTTAACAGCTCTGTGTTTATGGGCTTTTAATTGATAGCTTGTAAAGTTGATGAGCATTTATGGCCTCCAGCTTGCTGTGAAGGAAATGAAGCCTTATTCTCATTTTCTTTCATTTCTCCTCCTGTTCTTCTAATCTTATACACACACACACACACATATATATATATATATATATATATATATATATATCCCCCCCATATGGAATGAACCATGCAGTGATGGTGGAAATGAGGCTGAATGCTTCTTTTTTTTTTTTTTGCATAACACGTAGGACAAAAGACAGAGATAGGCAGGAGGTAAGCTTTTGTGGAGTGTTGTTATCAGGACCAGAGTTGGTTTGCCCAGTAGCTTTGGTGCATACAGCCATGGATAACACAGTTGATGAGGGCCCTTCACCTGCATGTGAACTCTCACTGTGTATTTAGCTCTGATAACCTCTGTACCTGCTACCTCAACCTGACAGTAATTTAGCAATCTTTTGAATGTCTGCAGCAAAAGCACGTAACTACATTTTACTCATGTGACTCTCACAGCAGTTCTGTTGTCTGTTTAATCAGTGTGTTGCACTCTCTTCTAGTTTATGCACACACTTCGAACCACTCTGTTTAAGTCACCACAGTGGTAGGCATGGACCTCTTTGTGTGTTGGTCATTCTAACTCTGTATCATAGTGTCATGAAAGAATGTAAAAACACAGCTACTGTGTGGAACATACCCCAATCCACCACAACATTAAAGCTTGCTTAATAATGTGCAAGTCCCCCTCTGATGTGTCGGAGCATGGACATGAGACCCTGAGGGGTGTCCTGAGGTATCTGGCACCGGGGCATTAGTAGCAGGTCCTGTGGGTCTTGTTGGTTGGGCTGCCTCTGTGGATCAGCCTATGCTGCTCTTTTCCGCCTTCTGTAATATTTTTGCATTTATATTAGCACCTTGACATGGTTGTTGTTGTAAGCTGCCACTGTGTAAGTAAACCTGAATTGCATTGAATCATGGTATAACCATGATTCAATTCAATTCACTGTGAAAATATCACATTCACTGAGTTATAAACTCAGTGAATGTGATATTTTTGTAACAGATTCACATCCTATGACATGTCTGGCTGTATGTCTGAATTTATGTTTGTGTGCAGAGACTGAGACAGAGGCGAGATGTACATGGAGGATGGATCACTATTTGTCTCAAGTAAACTGTGTATAGGTTTTCTGTTGTCTCAAACTTGATTCATCATCCATGTTGAGAACACTTTAGCGAGAAATCAATTCCCATTTCCCAGTAGTGGGACGTCCAAGCTTCTCCTGTGGGTCTGATTTAGCCAGACATAGCCTTTAATCTCTCAGTGTATTTGATTGGACAGCTTTGCCTCTGTAGCGTGTTTGTTGAAGGCCTTGCTGCAATCCTTCTGGTAAAACAAGCATTTCAAATGACGCTCCAGTCCTCTCAGCACCACCCAACCCCTCCCAGTAGTCACACACATACTCACACACACACACACACACCACTCCACAGGCTAGCTCTCTCAGCACCATGATGACACTCTAATTGCTAAACAGATGTTAATGAGTTTTTGCACCTAGAGACGAGCCAAACACACAGGTACACATGAGCCCTTCGTGGCTTTAATAAACAGCCTTTCCATGACACTGGGAGCTCTCCTTGTGTAATCATGCACTGTATGAAATCTATGGCAAAACATCAACAACTGTTCTGTTGTGAATGCACCTCATGGAATTTCTGCTTGTGTGTCTTTAGGGAGACAGAATATAAAGGCCTCCAGCTTTCTCTGGACCAGGCCACATCCAAGGCCTCTTTTCCTTACAGCAGCAGCAGCACAAGCAGCCTCACGGACAACTGCAGAACTCCCAAGAGCAGAGTATCGCGGCCCAAAACCAAAGCCAGGCTCTCACCATACACACAGGTGAGGAGTTCGGGTCTCACTGGACTGTTGTTTAGCTTCAGATCTCTTACATTTTGTGAGGATGAGGTGTGAACATTTGAGGAGTGCTTATTTGTCAGACACTTTTTTTGCCACCCTTCCTTTTTTGTTTCTGGTGCTTTACTTAACATTTTTAGTGCCAGGTATCTAGGTGAATTCCTTTATCTGCTGGGCTGAAACGTTGGGCCCTCCAGTTCATCCAGTCACAGAGTTATGGTTTCCAGAACTGATATATTTCCCCAAGTTAGTAACCAAGAAAAAACACATTCATCCCCAATTACTGAATCCAGCTTGGCTAATCATATTCTCCTGTGAAGAACCTAACAAACCTGATTAGCATTACCATGATCAGCTGAATCTTGTCCAGTCTGATCACTTTTTATTAGATGTTGCTTCATTCTCATATCCCAGCATTATCTTTGGAAGTGCTAATAGAATCAGCGCTTCCTCCTAGTCCTAGAGGAAATTCTTTTTGAAAATCTAAAAATCAGTCAGGTTCTCATTAATGCATCACAGTATTGCTATGTGCTGCCTCTTTAAAAATTATTGTTTTACGTAAATAGATCCTTTGCTTCAAGACAGCGTTTAGTGCATTCCAACACAGGTTCTTTACTGGAACATTCAACTGGAATTTCATTCACATGCTGTGGCCACCAGCTACCTTCACTGCCATTTTACAGTCAGGTCCGTAGGTATTTGGATAATAACACTTTTTAAAAAAACATTTTTACCTCTGTACGCCACCACAGTGGGTTAATAACAAGGTGCAAACCGCTGGCTACACTCAAGAACAAGAAGGCTATATCAGATTTAGCCAGAAAACATCTAAAATAACCTGCCCAGCTCTGGAAAACCTTGGACAGATGAAACCAAGATTAAATTGTACCCGAATGATGGGAAGAGAAAAGTATGGAGAAGGAAAGGAAAACCTCATGATCCAAAGTATACCACATCATCTGTCAAACATGGTGGAGGCAATGTTATAGCATGGGCATGAATGGCTGCCAGCGGAACTGGGTCACTAATGTTTATTGATGATGTGTCTGCTCATACTGACCCAAAGCATACTGGAAAAGCAATCCAAAAAGCTTTTCAAGGCAAAGAAATGGCCTTCCACTGCCAAGTCAGTCACCTGATCTCAGCCGAATAGAGCAGCTTTTAGATTACTGAAGACAAAACTGAAGCCAGAGAGAGGCACAAACAAGCAGCAACTGAATGCAGCTGCAGTAAAGGCCTGGCAGAGCAACTCAAGGGAGGAAACACAGCTGGTGATGTAAATGGGTTCTAGACTTCAGGCAGTCATTGACTGCAAAGGATTTTCATCGTTTTATTAAAAACAAGCCTTATATTTAAAATTATATTAGTTTGTAAAGTTACTTTTGAGTCCCTAAAACTGGGCGACTGTTTATAAAAAATGGCTGCAGTTTTTAAACAGTTAATGCAAAAAAAACCCTTTAATTAAAACTGAAAGTGTACATGTCAGTCACATCTTGATTGTTTGTTTTAAATCCCCTGTGTAATGTACAGAGGCAAAATTACAAAAACTGTGTCATTGTCCAAAAACCTATGGATTTGACTGTAACTGTTACTTGACATTTCAAATACACATTTCAATATATCTTTCATGTTTTTGAGTACACAGTAAATTTGCTTCATTTTTTGTCAGGCTTTTTCATTTTGAAACTACTGCCAATGAAAAAACTATTTCTGGGCTCAAGTTTGTCCAGATAACCTGCAAATTTCAGCCACAGTCTGGCACCATTTATGGGGTTCCATACCTTACTTTTTGTATAGGTAGTAAATACAGAGCTAACAAGTGTGCTTGGAACCAACTATGTCTTGTTTTATTTTTGTTGATTTAAGTAATGTTATTGATGGTAACATCAAAACAATGCATGCAGAGTATTAATACTTTTAAATTCTGACAGAAATTGAGAACTTGTCATTAGCTTGTTTTGGAGCCCCTGTACTTACAGGATAAAATGTTACAGTCGAACATCCAGAAATATAATCTGCAGTCACAATCTTTCTGTCATCTCTTTTTTTGCCCCCCTGTCCCCATTTCTTGCTGCAGTATTCTAGCTTCCAGGCAGAGCGATCAGAATCTGGCCAGGACAGTCCGTGGGGCAGTAGCCCCCTCACAGACTCGGCCTCCCCTCAGCTGCTGGAGCAGACTGAAGGTGTGGACGCCTCCTGTGTATACAGGCAGTTCTTGGATCCTCGCACACTTTGCCACAGCCTGTCTGAGGAGCAGCATCACATCACCAGCAACAGCCACACATACCTCCACGTACATGGTGAAGGTCAGGGTTGTGAGCGGGGTCGATGTGAGGCGGGCCGATATTTCCTAGGAGCTCCTCCAACGGGCAGGGAGGCATGGTGGGACGCCGCCCGCTCCATCATACCACTGAGCAAGAGCTCGCTGGAGAACCATGAAGGATATGACAGCAGCATGCCACACATCACAGCTGTACACAGCTACCACGGTGAGGCCTAAGTTTATTTTATCTTTAGAGATGGAACTGTGTGGGTTTTTTTTTTTTGCACAAGCTGATTTTCAATCCTCTGTAGAGATTTCAGTTTCCAAATTTGTGTTCCATTCATTTAGCTTATACTGAGAAATATCTGAACAGGATGTAAGCAGATGATCTGATTCTGATATGATGACCTTTTTTCAAGAAGTCCTCTATCATCATTATTTCAACTAGTGTGAGGGTCTAGTACATGAAATGTGTTGATGTGCTTTTACAAATCTTCTCAGATGTAGATATTTTAAAAATGTTTTCTATTCAGTTTGAATTTATTCCTCAGCTCTTCAAAGGACATCAAAGTTCTTGAATGTTTTTTCAGACCATTTAGACACCCAAAGTTTAAATGTAGTATCTGCTCTTCCTGTGGCCAAAACCTGGTTAACCCATATGGGGCTAAATTGTGAAAAAGAGTTTTGGGTTTTAAATGTTTCCTAACAATTTGTAACCATGTGCTTGATTGGATAACCAATCAGTTTTTTTCACTGTGTCAGAGTATAAATACAGGGGATTCCATGAATGCCCAGAAAGGAATACAGTTATGTGAAAAACTAAGAACACCCCATGACTGATTCATTTGTAGAACCACCTTTAGCAGCAATAACTTGATGTAATGTAAGAACTTCTGTATGACTTTATCAGTCCCTTATTCATCAGGAGGAATTTTGGCCCACACTTCTTTACAACATACTCCATGTTTGGTTTTTGCCAAATGTGGTGCTGTGCGTTATGGCCAAACATCTGCACTTTGGTCTCATCTGTCCACATGATATTGCTCCAGAAGTCTTGTGGTTTCTTCAGATGCACCTTTGCAAACTTAAGCCAATCAGTCATGTTCTTTTTAGAGAGAAGTGGGTTTCTCCTGGCAACCCTTCCACACAAGCCATACTTATTGAGTCTTTTTCTAATTGTACTGTCATGAACTTTCATATATTTAACATTGCTAACTGAGGCCTCTAGAGTCTGAAATGTAGCTCTTGCATTTTTTGCAGTTTCTCTGAGCATTGCACGGTCTGACGTAGGGGTTAATTTGCTGGATGTCCAGTCCTGGAAAGATTGTGGCATTGGGTTAACACACACCTGAATGCTCCAGACCAGCAAACTGCCAAAACTTCTCCTTTTATAGAGGTGCTCATACTTGCTGATGATCAATTAATCAGGTGCATTTGATTAGCAGCACCTGGCTGCTACTTACCTTCTTAATTCCATGGAAGCAGTAAAGGTGTACTTAAACCTTCTTTTTCACAGGACTGTATGTACCTATTGGAAACATAGCCCTTTTGGAAATTGTTGCTTTAGATATCTCAGTATTACATATATTAATTTACACATTTAAAATGTGTTTATTTTACATACAGTTCAGTCAGGACCACTAGAGTCAAAAGAAGACTGATCTTTCCATCTGCAGTATGATAGCATGGCTCTGTTCTGGGATCCTTTTCCTTTAAAGTGGACACCAAGACCTCCAGAACAGAACAAGCATCAGTGACAACAGATCAAATAAAAATACAACATGAAAGGAGGAGATGGGTTGCAAAGAAGCTTGAGTTGCAACTGCGTGCAGTCTAAAGCCAAGACTGAAAACAGGACTGTCAGTAACTGCCAACACCACTAATAAATAACAAACAAAACTGCAAAAAGCAACTGATGAGTAATACTGGTGCTAATGGAAGAGAAGGAGAGAGAAGAGAATGAATCCCATACTGTGCTTTCTCTGGTTTTATATGTGTGCAGGTGAGCCTCCACAGCCAATCAGCACTAGAGATGAATGAGAGACGAGAGCAGGCTCATAAGGATGATAGAAAAAACAATAACCACATGCTAAATGTGCTGATGCATCAAGGCGCATGTAATAAGTATAAGTAAAGGTATTTTACTGTTGAACACTAAACTTGTTTAAAACAGTTTTCCTTTGTCAGGGATGTCAGTTTGGGGCATTTGATGTCATTTAGATTTGTATTGTTTTAAGACTTATGACTGTATCCATCCACCCATTTTCTTAACAGCTTATCTAGCTAGGGTCACCAGGGGGTTGGAGCCTGTCCAAGCTGATGGACTGGGAAAGAGAAACCACACACTGGCACAGGGAGGAAAGTGCACACAGGTCTCAACCCAGAAGCTGCTTTCTGTGAGGGTTACACTGTAAATACAAAATCGAGGAAAATATGGTTTAAATCATCTTCTTTGTGCAATATTCTGATATTAATATGTTTTTTTTGACAAAGAATATTGTTATCCTGCCACTGCATACATTTCATACAGAAAGCGCACATGCACTTGCTGTGTTTTTCCCTCTAGCAGCTGCTGGCTGAACAGGGTGAAAACCTGAAAATGACTGAAGGTAGGAGGCAGACCTCACTGATCTCTTAAGGAGAGTGGAGAGCACATCCAGCTCTCTCTGGGACAGATAAAAGAAGTCGAGTCAGGGATACAATTACAGCCTTCTGCTGCCTCCCTTTCTGTCTGTCTCCTTCCTGTCTCTACTTCTACTTTCTCTGTGTTTGAGTGAGGAATTACAGGCTCATTAAAGACATTCAGTCTCTCCACATGACCACAACAATGGATTATCTCCCAGGCTTTTGCTGGTACTAAGCTCTCTCCTTTATTCTTTTTCATCATCTTTAAGTTTTTCTGCACTACTTCTGCTATCCCCCCAAGTCTATCTACCATTTTTGTTTTGCAATCTTTTTTTAAATGGCTGTCTGATACCATCTCCCAGTCTTTAAGTGTTTGCCTATATGAGATGGTGAGATTTAGAGCAGGTCTGTGGGTCAGGGCTGTTCATGGAGGCAATCACACCGTCCCCCCAAATAATGACCGCCATGAATCAACCTGTGAATGAGGCAGCCATTGCATTCAGCACCACGGTCAGCACTTCTGCCTTTAACTAACCCTGTGAGTGGATGTTAAAAGTATAGTGGAAGCCGTTTGTGTTGAAATGAGTGTCACAGGAGCCTGCTCTCAGTTTAGCCCAGGCTGAGTGATTTGATTTGGTGGAATAGTTACAGTGGTGAGAGAGAGCATGTCTTCCCTTGGTGGAGAAGCCAATTTAATTGGCCACGCTTTGCATCACAGAGCACAACTGCAGAGCTGTTTTTTTTATGAGACGCTGTTACAGGCCTCATTGGAATAAAGCTTTCTGACTCTGCTGCTGCACCTATTCATCAAGACTGCAATCTTTAATGAGGAAGAGTTAATGTTTACTTTGTGAAGTGAAGGAAATGACTTGTCTGTTGTGCATTAGAAAGAAAAACAAGAATAGCAAGCCATTCCTCTTTATGTGTTGGTATGTGTTTTGAACTTTTTATTGATTTTAACTGCACCATAAGCCCAGATGAGTTAAAGTACTGTACTTAAAGTACTTAACACACTCAGATGGTTTTATTCACCTTTTTTAAATTTACTTTTTTAATTTTCATAACTCTTTGGAGTAAAACTGTGTAGTGTGCTCAAATTAAAGTTATAGATGCTCCCCTTAATGATCGTTTGAGCAAAGAAAATTAGAGCAGCTTAGGTAATTCTCTGTGGGAGTGTGACAGCTCAACTCTCTGATTCATATCCCAATAAGTAAAACCTCTAATTTTCTGGGCTTCTCAGTTGGCCAAATGTTGTTCTGCTTACACCCAATGCTGCTGCTCATGATCCAACATCCAAACATAAACTGGCATTTGCAAATCCCCCCATCAAAGATGCATCAAAATCCAGCACTTCTAAAAGCTCAGAGTGAGAGCAGATCATCTGAGATGAAACAGGAGAGATTGATTGAGAGAAATCCACTAAGCTGCTTCTGCATCTGGTTTCTGCCACTCTGACTCTTGATGTGCAATGTCATTGAAGTTCCACCGCTCCAAGAAAGCACTCAGGAAAACAACTGTGGCTGCAGAATAACAGGGGAAAAAAGGCTGACATCATCTTCCTCCGTTTAATGAATATTAATAAAGCAGGAGGAGTGATGAAGGTAGTGGTTGTTAGACATTGCAGACATGTCATGAGGAATTGGGCGGACACGGCTGTCTTTTATCAAAAGATGTGTGTGTGTGTGTGTTTGTGACTGTGAGTGTATACAAAAAAGAGGAAGACATGATGAAAGAGTCTCAGTGGATTGTGACAGGAGGGAGGTCACAGCGTCCTCCTCTGCACTGATGCTGTCACATCTCCTGACGTCACAGACTCCCATTCTGACACACTCACGCACACCCATAAGCATGAAGACAAAGAAAGTCATCTTACTGTCTTTTAACAAATCCTTGTATGAACAAAAATGCAGATTTTATTCTGTCTTTCTGATAAAAAGAAAAGATTGTGTATGAAGGTCCTGCATTCGAATCCAGCGGCTGGCTGGGGCCTTTCTGTGTGGAGTTTGCATGTTCTCCCTGTGCCTGGGTGGGTTCTCTCCAAATACTCTGTCTTCCTCCCACAGTTCAAAGACATGCTTGTTAGGTTAAGTGGTGATTGTAAATTCACCACAGGTGTGAATATGAACATGAATAGTTGTCTGTCTCTCTGTGTTGGCCCTGTGATAGGCGCCTGGACACCTGTCCAGGGTGTACCAGCCTCTCGCTCCTCTTGTTTTTTTTAAACATAATTCAAGCAGCATTTTAAATTTGAAGAAAAAAATTTATTCACTCTTTAATCAGCTGAATTCGAAATCAAGAGGCTAAACTGGAGTTCAAATAAACCAGCTGTTCTAAATGGAAAGTGTGGAAGCATTAAGCATTTCATAGTCAGTGCAGTTTAGGATAAAATAGGAAACCCTGTGGTGTGGATTCAAATGAATTTAAATGAATTATGCATTAGTCTAGTTGAAGTTTAAATTGTGTAAAAAGTGTGTAAATTTTAATTAAATTAGCCATAATGCAACAACCATAATGCAGTACTATCCTAATTAAATAGAACATGCACACGTCAGCCAGCTCCTGTTTTTGCCTCTGCTAGTGCATTGTCTGTGCTCCACACAAAGTTGCATGCAGAACATAGATTTAACAACTTGACTGTGCTATGTGCAAGTTAAGTGGCAGTTTTCACATCTTACTTGACATTTCAGAGATTAAAGACACTGAAAGCCAACATCTTCACAGATAAAAAATTCACTGCACACAGGAAAAGATCTGGAGAAGCAGTCGTTAAATATCCGTTTACCATTCCTCTCTGTGTTTCAGCTGTGCCAGGTCTGTAAATTGAGTGCATCTATGCAGTGCAGGAAAGCCCCAAAACCTACCTTACTCTGGCAGCAACCTCCCCATCATTCTTTTCACCTGTCACTCTGTGCCTCTCTCAGTTAAATGGACCACTAAGCACCAATGTTCATCTCTGGAGAGAGATTTTCTTTCAAGGAAAGTGGCTGTGTATGTGCAGGACCGAGCCACATGGCAAACGCACATGTACGTGCGGGTTGAATCATTTGTTTTTGTCTGTTTTTCTACAACAGTCGCATTGGAACAGCAAACCTGACTTACAAGCCTTAGCGACGTTGATCTTTTCTCGCCTGTCTAAGCATGGAAAAGGCCAGTCTTGTGTAAACACTGAGCAGTTTAGTCGGACATGGAGAAAACTCTTTGTGAAAAACATTTGTGAAAATGGCTTCAACATTAGCACTTTAAGCTTGTGTGAAATCAACCGAACAGCTGAGCTGAGGCACACTGAATCCGAAATGAAACTCGTGTCCGACGACAGGTCTTGAATGGCTTCCTCACAGTGACTGAACGTAATTTGTTTCTTGATATTAGCACCTCTGTCTTTTATCCTCCTTTCCTCTCGTCACATATCTATTTCAGTCGTTGCTTCCAGTTGCATCCAGCATGCATGTGTTTGTCTTTGTGTGTGTATATGTAGAGAGAGAGAAGCATTTGGGTATTCAAGGAAGCCAGCCCACCGGGGAGCTGCAACGGGGAAAGCACCAATGCTCTCTTCAAAGCGTGAGTTGAACACTGGCCTCTCTCCCTCCAAACGCCCCCTCAGCCCAGCCTCTGATGTAACAGGTCACTTTCACACATCTACTCTCTTTTACAGCCTGTTGTTCATCCTTCATTGAACTAGAACTGGTCATAACTGCACAGTAGTAGTAGTACTATGAGCTATTCATATACTGTAGAAGTGTTTTTGCAACTAAGTCTAAGAGTCTAAGAGGTGAATATTTAAGAAAAATGCCCCTATAAAAATATCTGACTTGAGTCAACTTGGGAAGATGATATCACAGAATAAAGCTTTGATTTGGACCAAATGTAGTAGTAGACAAAATTGCCATAGAGCCCTTATTTAAAGCATATCAGAGAGCCACATTGTTGCACTTCTTCCAGTAAATCCTCAAAACGGCATTGAATACAAATCTGCTTTATAAAAAAAAAGTCCCCTGTTTGCTTAAACCTAGAGAGCCAAGGTATGTTTTATTTATGTCATCAGAAAAAAAGAAATTGGCTTGGAGCTGAGAGTTGGAGCAAGAAAGCCAGACAGTGTAAAAATAAAGGGTAGGCTTTCGTCTTTTTATGGCATTTGTTGAGGAAAACAAAAAGTCTACAGCCATGGCAGCAATATAAAATAATGCCATGATATCCTGCTGCATTGGTGCCCTGATGCACCGGCCATAGCAATACTAGATACCATTTTAGAGACCTTCAAAGCCTGCCATAGAGCGTTAGACATGTGGTGGTGGCATAAATCACAGGTTTGTTAGCCAGGACACTGTGGTTTACATCCTGTTGGGAACTTTGGCACTTTCTTTGGCTTTTTTTACTTCCTAATTTCTTTCATTTTTCACTCACTTAATACTTTCGCCTTCACTCACTGGACAGGTTTGAGCAATGAGCGCTACTTGATTGTGGTTTGATATGCCCCATTCACAACACACATTGTGTGTAAATGACCCTCACCAGCAGCTTGTACACTTGTAGCACTTGTTGGTGTCCTGGGGATTAGATCAGGCTGATAAGACTATCCATCCATCCATCCATCCATCCATTTTCAGCCGCTTTTCTAGGTAGCTGTCTAAGCAGAGACGACCAGACCTCCCTCTCCCCTGCCACATCCTCCAGCTCTTCCTGTGGGACACTGAGGTGTTCCTAAGCCTGCTGAGAGATGTAATCTCCCCAGTGTGTCCTCGGTTTGCCCCGGGCCTCCTCCTGGTAGGGTAGGACATGCCCGTTTACCCAGGAAGTTCCAGGAGGCATCCTATTTAGATGCCTGAACCACCTCAACTGTCTCCTTTCAGTGTGGAGGAATAGCAGCTCTAGTGTGAGTCCCTCCCAAATGACCAAACCCAGGCACGCTTCAGAGGAAGGTCATTTCTGCTGCTTGTATCCTCTTGTATCTGCGATCTCATTCTTACCCAGAGCTCATGGCCATAGGTGAGGGTAGGAATGTAGATTGACCTGTAAATATACAGCTTAGTTTTCACGCTCAGCTCTCTCTTCATCACAACAGACCCATATAGTGTTCGCATCACTGCAGACACTGCACCAATCTGTCTGTCAATCTCATGTTCCACTCTCCCCTCACTGGGGAACAAGACCCCGAAATACTTAAACAGCAACTCGTTCCCGACCCTTTTCCAGCTGAGAGCCATGGCCTCAGACTTGGAGGTGGAGATCATAGACTGTACATAAAAGCTGGATGTAGCCTACTTTTATATACAGTCTATGTAAAGTGAAGCCGATGTTGAATGGCCTTAAAACTGCATTCTATCTAACGGCCAGCAGGGGATGAGTGCTCTGCCTGCTAAAAGAAGTCAGATTGTATACAAGTCTATGAGAAAATGACTGATTTCTCACTCAGCAATTTTTTCTCTAATGGTCTCAAACACTTGTTTCATGTCTTATTTAGTACAGCAGGATGTTTATTTTGTAAATTATGATCCCATTTGAAGTAAAACAGATGATAAATCAGGGTACGTTTTAGGATGTGGCTACCTCGTAACCGAAAGTTACTACCACATGAGTGTGTGGTGTTCTGAGTTTCTCATTCAGATCCATCCCTGTCATGTATGATTTCAAATCAAATTAATCTTTTCTAAAGTAACCTATTTTAAAAATGTACTTGTTTCATTTCAAATTACTCAAACTTCAAATTTCTAGTTTTTGTGACTCATGATAGGATGAACTAAGAGTTCACTTATCTCTAGAAATCAAATTTCTGGAGACATCATCAGCATATTAGCAGACTTCCCAGCATGCATTTTTTTTTAAAGTAAGAGTTAGGTTATGGTTGTTTCTCCCCAGATGATGAACATAATAAATATCATTTTGAAAGCTAATATTGGTAGAATTTGCAGGGCGAGCCAGTTTTAAATTATTTGCAGGGTAGCTGTTGAAGCATTTAACATTTAACCAGAGATATAAAACTAATTGTGACACTAGCTGAAAAGTAAGGGAAATCAGTATGATTCATCCCCTGGGGTCAATGAATGTTCATGCAAAGTTTTATGGCAATCCACCTAACAGCCATTGACTTATTTCAGTCTGCACCACAGCACACTCACATGCCTGCTAAACATATAGATTATCACCTTATAACCTCTGAATAAAGACCAGTAAGATCTCAGTGATTCCAGCACTTTAAGGATGTTCAGTCTTTCTTCCTCTGCAGATGTAAAATGAGCATCTGCCCATAACGTCTGTCGCAAACTTCTTCGGTCGTCAAGAATATGCTGCCATTTGTCATAATGACTAATGTCCTACTTTTAATGTTAATTAACAGGACACACTTACAGGGCCAATCACTCAAAGGCAATCACAAAATCATTAGTCATGGTCAGTCTTTCATTCTGCCAGTATCAGTGTTTCACTTTAACATGCTATCTCACTTTTCCAAAATCATTGTTGTTCTTTGTACCTTTGCCATTGCACATTTATTCAAAAGAAAAAATAAGAAAGGAAAGAAATGCAGTGCATTGCAATGTTTCCTTTCCCTTATCATGCAGCTGCATGTGAGTAGGATGTATCCAACCCTAACCCTACAGTTGTGTCAGTCAGGTCACCTAAGCCCTAGTCACATAGGCCTAAAGACCAGTTGGTGACCCCCTCACAACCTCCAGTCAATTTGTTGGCGAATGGCTGCTGGAGGATGCTGGTAGTGGGTGACATCAGTCGCAAAGAGGGTGCTGCACCAAAAACCTCTTTGTGATTGTTTTGGTCACTAGCAGATTGCCACGGTCATCCGTAGTTTGCATGGGAGACGCTGACTTGTCTGTAAACACTTGCTAACTAACCACATGTGGTAGTAAAACTTGAAAAAGTGTGACTCAAACCGGAAACAGAGAATGTTTACCTTCAACATTTAAGTTGTGCCTTACCACTGAAACCAACATGTTACCAAAGGCTCAACTTTCCGCTTAGCGATTAGTTGACGTGTGTTTGTAGACAAACATGCAAACTACTGGGGACGGTGGCAATCTGCTAGTGACCAAAACATGGTTTTGGGTGCAGCACTGTATACCTCTTTGCACTCAGTTTCACCTAGCGACAGCAAGCAACCTCCAGCAACCACTCCCCAGCTGGTCGGGGAATACAAATTTTTCCCTAGTGACTGGTGGTTGTTAGGTGGTTGCCAACTGGTCTCTAGGCCTGTGTGACTGGGGCCTAATGTGATGACAGAGTGGAAGGTAAATGGTAAATGGACTGGTACTTATATAGCACTTTTCTACTCAGTTTTGTGTACTCAAAGCGCTTTATACTACAGGCCACATTCACCCAATCACACATACATTCATACATTAAGTGCTTACTAACATTCACACACACTCACACTCACACTCCGAACCACTGACCTTCCGATTAGTAGAAGACTCGCTCTACCTCTTGAGCCACAGCCGCCCCTGGTAGTGGAAGTATTTACATTATTTTGTGCTGGGGTGATAATAAGTGTCTGGCAGCAGCTAAGGAGCATACTTCACACTCATAAGAAGCACCTACAAGCTAAGCACAGCTCCACAACAAAGGCCTATTTGAGGAGGAGATATGCAACAAACTCCAGGGCTGAAAAATGAAGCCAATGTGTAGGAGCAAAAAAAATGCAGTTCCTCGAGTGGCCACTTGAGGCTGATTTCAGAGGTGAGTCGCTCCCCATAGACTCCTATGTTAAAATATTCAACTTTACAGCAGAAATAAACACGTTTAGCCAAGTGCAGCACATTTTAGTGGGACACTTTAGTTGGGGGTGTGGGTACTTTAACTGACAGGTGTCCTGACACAGACACTACACAGGTGTCTGCTAGGCCTCACCTCTGCTAATTAGAGTCACAGAACTGGACCTCTCCACCATGTTTGTGCTATTAGTGCCTTGTGAAGCATTTTTAATGTAATTATCTGTAAAATCTGTAAAATTATCTGTTAAACTGCTACTAAGCACTAGCAGGCATCTGTCTGTCAGTTTATGGATGCAACTTGATAATAAAGCTTAGCATTAGCTGATAAATTAACAAGCATCTCTCTTATCCAAATAGGGTAACGTCAGCTGCCAAAACACTAACACTGTGGCTTCAAAATGCAGTTTAAAACCAGTGGGTCTATCTTTTATACTGTCTATGGGAGGAGAATATTCTGGTGCTACTACTTCAAAACCACAACAGCTAACTTTGAGTGTGGCTAAAGCTGCCACTAAATGAAATTACAAAGTTTTTGGTGGTTATGTGGTGGACAGGGGTGCTACCAATATCATCTTTCTATGAAAGGAGTTAAAGTCAAAACACTGAGAGGTAAATGTACAGTAGTTACACACCATCTGGATATATAGCCAGCATGAGCAAGCTAATTGCTGTAATGAATTACTTTTCTCTGTAGGTAACACTGTAATGTAATGGATTACTTTTCAATGGCAGTAATCTTGGACTCTTATTTGGATTGTATAATAAACACGTGTTCTTTATGTAAAAAAGTAAGCCATGTAATTGTGCCATCCTGCTTCACTGTGAGGCCAGACTATCCTCTCTTTGTATCTCTCTTTCTCTTTGTCCATCTCTTTCTATCCTTTTCTTTTTCTCTCATTGTCTTTGCGCCCCCCAGGTTATTCCTATTAGACATTATTCAGCATGGGGCTGACAAAAACCTGCCTGCTCCGTGCTGATACAGCCACAGAGCTCTGCTCCAGCCTCTCCTCTCTGATGTTATGCCATGCACACACATACACACACTTGCAAAATAAATTCTCTTTATATTTAGAGCAGTGTGATGTGTGTATGTGTGTGTAGAAGAATAAAAACAGAAATAATGGAAGCATTACAACTAAATAATTTGCTTTGCTAGGCCAGAGAACAAAGGAGTGAAAGCTGACAATGGTACAAACACAGATTTTGATTCTCCAAAAGGAGGAGAGAGCAGTGCATTCAGAGGCAGACGGAGGGCCGCAGACAGTGATAGATGCACACAGACGGTGGCTGACAGTGAAAAATGAGAGGATGGCAATTGTTCTTGAGGTGACACATCCTGATGATGATGGCTGCAGAGCGAGCGACGAACAAAAGGAAGGAATATGTAAGATGAACCAGAGCTGTCAGGTGAGTGGAAGTGAGTTTTACATTGTGCATCTTAGCTGTTTGTGTGTGACATACGCAAACACACAACAACTTGAACAACACCAAAAGGACTGATAAAAGCATCTAGTAAAAAAAAAGGGGGGGGGTAAAAAGCTTCAATTAATTTCTAACTCAGTTTGATTAACTCAAATAGATAAATAGAAATTTTCTAGAACATGTCTTAGATGAGCCGATCACCTCACTGCTTGTGTTTTCTGAGAGGAAGATAGTTTCACTGTTAATGTAGCCTTTTACATTAAAATGGATCAATGCCAGTTTTAAGTGCCTCATAAGGAAACCTTAAATTCTGTGCACATGTTGGAGAGTGCATCTGCCTACTAGTGCATCTCAAAAAATTAGAATATCATATTTTGATAATTGAATTAAAAAAAGTTAACTTTCATATATTCTATATTCATTACACACAAAGTGAAATATTTCAATAATATTTTTTGTTTTCATTTTGCTGATTATGGCGTATAGCTCATGAAAATCAGGAATCCAGTATCTCACAAAAGGATTCACACACAGAAATGTCCAGCTTCTGAAAAGTATGTTCATTTATACCCTCAATACTTGGCTGGGGCTCCTTTACCAAGAATTACTACATTAGTGCAACGTGGCATGGAGGTGATCAGCTTGTGGCACTGCTGAGGGGTTATTGATTTTATAGTGGCCTTCAGTTTATTTGTATTTTTTGGGTTGGGTGTTTCTCATCTTCCTCTTGTCAACATCCCATAGATTCTCTGTGGGGGTTCAGGTCAGCTAAGTAGGCTGGCCAATCAAGCACAGTAAAAGCATGGTCAGCAAACCATTTGATAGTAGTTTTGGCACTGTGGGCAGGTGCGAAGTCCTGCAGGGAAAGTAAATCAGCATCTCCATAAAGCTTGTCAGCAGATGGAAGCATGAAGTGCTCTAACATCTCCTGGTAGGTGCTGTGTTGACTTTGGACTTGATGAAACACAGTGGGCCAACCACCACCAACAGCAGCAGATGACATGGCAGCCCAAATCATCACAAACTTCACACTGGACTTTAAACACCTTGGATTCTGTGCCTCTTCCTCCAGACTCTAGGACCTTGATTTCAAAATGAAATGCAAAATTTACTTTGATCTGAAAAGATGACTTTGGACCACTGAGCAACAATCCAGTTCTTCTTCTCCTTAGCCCAGGTAAGACACTTCTGACATTGTCTCTGGTTAAGGAGTGGCTTGATATTAGGAAAGCAATAGTTGTATCCCCTCTCCTGAAGACATCTGTGTGCGGTGGGTTTTGATGCTCTGAAACAGTTTCAGTTCACTCCTCATGAAGCTCTCCCAAGTTCTCAAATCCATTTTTCTTGACAATCCTCTGAAGGCTGAGGTCATCCCTGTTGCTTGTGCACCTTTTCCTACCATGCTTTCCCCTTTCAGTCAACTTTCCATTAATATGCTTCGATACAGCACTCTGCAAACATCCAGCTTTTTCAGCAGTGACCTTCTGTGGCTTACCCTCCTTGTGTGTCTATCATCCTCATCTGGACAACTGTCACGTCACCAGTCTTCCCCATAATTGTGGTTGCATGTACTGAACTAGACTGAGAGCTACAAGGTATTTATACTGGATTAATAGTAATTTACTCAAACTCAGAATGAAATATTCTAATAATGTGAGTTACTGGATTTTAGGTTTTCATGAGCTATTTTATGAAGCACAAAAAGTAGCAGAAACAGCCCAGAAACATGAACCCAACTACCCATCAGACTTTCATCTTGGCCACTGTGGCCGTACTTGCTGGTCCTGCAGTGGGCTTGTCAACAGACGTCTATAATCGCCTTCTTAGATCTGTTTGCAAAGCAAAAATGAATGTAAGATTATATGTATACATGCATGTGCAGTGAATTTCATATGCAGCTCTGGAAAAAATTAAGAGACCACTGCAAAATTATCAGTTTCTCTGATTTTGCTATTTATAGGTATATGTTTGAGTAAAATGAACATTTTTGTTTTATTCTATAAACTACTTACAACATAAATC
>VUQI01060224.1:1804-13228 GCA_015106735.1 Paratilapia polleni | reverse complement strand
TAAAACTTTCCTTTTTGATAGAGTTTATAGTTAGGGCTGGATCAGGTGACCCTGAACCATCCCTTAGTTATGCTGCAATAGGCTTAGACTGCTGGGGGCTTCCCATGATGCACTGAGCACTTCCTCTTCCTCACTTTCTTTCACTCTCCATGTGTTTATACACCATTTGCATGTAATCATTAGCTATTATTAACCCTGTCTCTCTCCCATAGGTGTGCCTTTTTGTCCTGTCTCCCTCTGCTCTCTTCTGTTTCCCCTCATCCCCAACCGGTCGCGGCAGATGGCTGCCCCTCCCTGAGCCTGGTTCTGCCGGAGGTTTCTTCCTGTTAAAAGGGACTTTTTCCTTCCCACTGTTGCCAAGTGCTTGCTCATAGGGGGTCGTCTGATTGTTGGGGTTTTCTGTCTAATATCATAGGGTCTTTACCCTAATATATAAAGCACCTTGAGGCGACTGTTGTTGTGATTTGGCGCTATATAAATAAAATTGAATTGAATTGAACTGAATTAGTTAATTATATTTTTAGGAATCAACTTAATCATGTCTTGAAGAGATAAAGGCCAGGATGAGTTGCAATTTTCTACTTCTAAATTCAGAGAAAACTGAAGTTATTGTAATTGGTCCTAAAACATCATCTGACCAGGTACCTAATTTGGATGACATTACCTTGGATGCACTGTTGACCAGGACATGTCCTGTAACTCATACATTAATCAAATCTCTAGGACTGCTTTCTCTGATCTGTGCAATACTGCCAAAATTTGGGAAAATCCTGTCGCAGAGTGATGCTGAAAAACTAGTTCATGCATTTCTTACTTTAGGATCAAATGACCCTGAACCCTCCCTAAGTTAAGCTGCTATAGGCTTAGGCATGGGTTTCTAGGTTATTGTGAAGTAACACCGTATATAAAGGAAGTGAATTAAAGTGGACCTATTATACTTTGCATTATTTGTTATTTGTTATTATACTTTGTTATTTCCTGCCATCTATAGTGTTCTAATGGTGGATTGGCGGATGTGCATACTAAACATGGTCAAAGTGTCAAATAATCAGGTCAGTGTATGATCAAGTAATCCTTGTGAGCCAAAAGCTCAGGCTTCATGCTGCTCTGTTTCAGATAATTTTTCTTACTTTTGGCTCTATATGAGGTCACTGAGGGCAGACATCCCTAATATTGCCATCTTAGGTACATAGCTCTGGCTGTGAGCGCAGAAGACCCACCCACCTGCTCTTCAAACCTTCTGTTTGAAGGGCAGCTAATGAGAACTAAGGAGCAGCAAAAGGCTCAGTATAAGATAATTAGAATCTTATACTGGGCCTTGGTGCAAAATGTACAAAACATGTTGCCTATCCCAGCATAAATAAACTGACTCTCTTTGAACTCTGAGTTAAATAAAGATAATAGTAGAGTTCAAGAATAAAAATATGGAACTGGAAATGAGCGCGACAAGTCCCCTTTTAATGCAACCTGAACACAAAAGCAGCCAAAAAAAAACCCCGAAAAAAACTGCAACAATTTTTTTAACTAATTCAGTCATTTATTTTACAAGCAAACACACTTAGTTTAATCCCTAAAAAGAATAAGAATAAGATATGCAAGATGTACACAGCTCACAAACCTCTAAGTTTTGAACATATAATAGGATGAAAGGAAAAAAAGAGAGCAGGTGACAGCCAATAGTTAAGTCTAACATTAGATTTCTCTCTTTTGTAATATTTTGATCAGTGCAACTGAAAAGTTTTCTGTTTAACTTTTTAAAAGTCTACAATATACTGTATACATGTAGAGGTGTTCTGCAGGTACTGAAACCACTGTGACAATTCTCTCCCAACTAATAATCTAATCTAATGTATTGTAATACAAACATCAGACTTTACCTTAATGAGAGCGTACTCCAACCTCTCCTCCACACTTCCTTGTCTCCACTCGTCTGTCTTAACCACTTTCTTCCCTCCTTTCACATTGTTCTGTTAACAAACATCTATTAAGCAAAGCAAAGCAACAACAGCTTAGTGTGCTGTTTGGCTATGACACACATAGTACCTGTGCGTAGGCCAGTAGTTTCTCAGTAGCATCAACGTCTCTGTTCCAGATGAGGTTCTCACACAGCAACAGCAGCTCCTTGTTGATGTCGTCATAAACTGGCAGGTTCCCAGCGTTCACTATTCCCATATCCATACCATCCTGTGTCAGCACAGAGGACAGCACAGTGTGAATTCATCAGACACACTTCTTATTTCTAACACCATCTTAAAGGCAACTGTAGCTCATTAAAGCTAGAGTCTCATTTCCATAGAACTAAACATGATTGTTGTTACAGGATTTCTGAAGGTTTCAACAAGTACAAAGTAAGATTTTTAAAGAGCATTCTGAATACAAAAGACCAATTTCACTTGCAATTTCATTCTAATCATTTTGTGTATGCATTTTTTTTTTTTAACTGTTTACGATCACTTCATTTGACTTTGATTGCAATGAACAGATCTATTATAATAATAATAATAACAATAATAATAATAATAACAACAACAACAACAACAACAACAATAATAATACACAAATGAAGGCCTCACCTAACAAAATGTTTTGTGTGTTCATGTTTACCTTGATAGCGTGGTAGAGAAACACTCCATGCATAGCTTCTCTGATGGCCTCCATTCCTCGGAAAGAGAAGGACAGGTTGGACAGGCCTCCACTCACTCTGGCTCTTGGCAAAGTCTCCTAAACACAGATGCATAAAACATGTTATGTATATACCACCCTGAATCTTAAGTTTCTGTTGTGATTATTGTGGCTCAAAATAAGTGAAGGAGCATTAAATATTCTGATTAGAACAGAAAACATCAAAGGTTTAAGAGCACCAGTTTCTAGCCTGTACTGTAAATATGGCTTAATGCAGTTAGTGAGGATTCCTGTTATAGTTGGTATCCAGTAGATTGTACTTATACTTAGTCAAGAAGTCTGAAAGACCTTAAGGCATTTTTTAACCCTGAAATCTACCAGTCAGGTAGTGCTTAGGTATCAGATGTGAGACAGCTGAGACGAAGAAACACCCAATCATAGGAGAATAATGGATGACGTCTGTAAGTGATGTGGCTGATAAAAAAAAGATGCAGATTTTTTAGGGGAATAGTTGAATTTGTGACTACCTTGATAAGTTTGGTGGCCCTAACGAAGTTGATTGCGTACTCATTGTGTTCCTCCATGCCTGTACCGATGGTCAGGATGTTGGGGTCAAAGATGATGTTGTTGGGGTCGAACCCCACTTTGTTCACCAGCAGCTTGTAAGCTCTAGTGCAGATCTCCACTTTGCGCTCTGTATCTGTGGCCTGAAGAGGACAGCACACTAATCAGTACTTTTATGTGTCTACATGTGTGCATGCATGAGTGAAAGTGTGTGCATGGTAATCTTCTAACCTGTCCCTCCTCATCAAAAGCCATGACCACCACAGCAGCTCCGTAACGCTTCACAGTGGCAGCTCTGAGCAGGAACTCCTGCTCTCCCTCCTTCAGACTGATGCTGTTCACTATACACTTCCCCTGGCAGCATTTCAACCCAGCCTCAATCACTGAGAAGTTAGAGGAGTCGATACACAGAGGAACCTGAGGAGGGGAGGGACAGCTGAAGGGTTATACTGTTCTTTTAATTTAATTCATTGTTTAGCTATTACCTGGTCATACATTAGAGCCCAACCAGTATTGGCCAATCACAATTAAAAACTCAGCCCTTTAAGGAAAAAAATAAAAATAAAAAAACACTCTCCACAAAGCTTCCAGGTAAAGATCACTGTGCTGCTTCTTGGAAGTACTTGCACTTTGTGCTCTGCAATTTAACCATGGACTTTGGACATGAGCAAACAGCAAACATCAACTTCTGTGTCAAGCTGACCAAACACGTGAAGGAACATCACTGGTGATGAAAGCTGAGTGTCCAGCCCAGCAGTTTTCAGTTAGAGTCCACAGTTTTCAAGCTCTTCAAGAACATTCAGCGAGAACAAGCTGAACTGTGGTGTGTGCATCATGTGGAAGCATAGTATATTAAAAAGACATGAGTTTTTTGCCCACAAACAAAATCATCACTCACTCAAGGGATGCACTGATTTGGATCAGATCCACAATCAAAAAGCTGAATCGGGTATCGACAGATTTTTTTCAGCGCAGTTTTTTTGTGTTTACTACACCACACAACAGTTTTGCACCAGCTGCTAGCAGAAGAGCCTGGAGGAAGCCAACAGCAAAGGGTCAGCAGTATTTTACTCGTCTTTTTATGTTCGGAAACTGCTGAACAATCGAACAGCTCTGACAACAGTTTCTTTTTTTTTTTTTCATTCAATTTATTTTGGTCCTGTTTTTATTTTTTACTATTAAACACCAATTTGGTAAATTTATATTCTTGGATGTATTTATTTGTTTATTTTTATTTAATTTGTTACATTTTAATTTACAGGGTTAGAAAAGCAATGTTTACACATAGAATTATTCCTGGTAACTAATATACTGTATGTACATGCACCAATTAACTAACAAAACTGTCAGGTAAGAGAACAATATTGATTATCTTATCACATTGCAATGTTCTGCTCTTGGGATCCTCAAGCTCTTCCCAAGAGGCAAAGGTGTTGTTCTGGACTCTAAACCCCATATCCTAACCTCATCAAGTATCTACAGAATGCTCAGTAACAAACCTGACACCCAAGAGATCCTGTGTCCATAAACCAATGAGTCAGAGCTGTTTGGCCTTAGGCAGGTGCTTTTAAAATCATGTATATATACATGTATATATAAAGGATTTTGACCAGCATCAATATCATAATTTTTTACTTCCTAAAACTCTGAAATCGCTCCCAAAATCCAGGATAGGTTGGGCTCCAGTCATATGATCGATTAGGAATTGTGGGGGAAAAAATGAAGGCAAAAAAAAATGAACACAAAACTGAAGGTAATTTTTAGGTTGTCAAAGCCCAAAAAGGGCAAAGTGAGAACAAAATATTTTATCAAGAACTCTGCAATTAGTTTGCATTTTTTTATCAGCCCCAAAAAAATAGGTCTTCATGCAAACCATGCATTTAACAGAAGGACACTGACAGCAAGCAGCTTTTTGAAGACATGCTTTGAACTAAATGATATTGTCAGCATGCTCACAGTGACAACTGAAGCTTGCTCATGTTTAGCAGGTATAATTTTCACCAACTTTGTTGGAAACTCTGTTTCCAAAATTATTTTTTTTAATTATTTTTAAATTTCATTAGTTATAAAGTTATAACAACTCATCCAGAGGCAAATGTCTACATGCTTCATCATAATTGATTAATTACAGATAATATGATACACATTTTAAATTTGATGTATATATGAAAAAAAAAACATTACAGTTTATTTCTGTAATATAATTCTACAATGTGCAATGTTTCTATAAGCTCAACACTATACTGATATATACATTCAAACATATCAAAAAAATGGGGAACACTTAGAAAAGAGAAAGATGTGCCATTAGACTCCCTTTGAATGTCCTACCCGTGCAATGTCTGGCTCAGAAGCAATGAAGTTACAAAATCGGGCAATGGCTGTTGTTCCATCAAGCATCCCCTCATCCATGTTTATATCCAGGACCTGAGCTCCCATCTCCACCTGGGCCTTAGCAATGCTCAGAGCCTCCTGGACAGAAAAGCACACACCCAACTGAGAAATAAAACCTGGACTTTCATCTGCAATCAGAATCATAATGCAACTTCTGAAAGTGAACAATATTAATACTAAAATCATTAACAAAAAATTCAGGTAATATTATTGTATTAACCACCTCATAGTTTCCAGCCATGATCAGCTTGGCAAACTTGCGTGACCCAGCAACATTGCAGCGCTCACCGATGTTTACAAAGTTGGTGTACGGGCCAATCCTGAATGGCTCTAAACCTAAAAACATAAAGAATATTTTACATCACTTATATTCTACATTTAGTCAAATGAAGAAGCGATCCTTTAGCAGGGCAAGAAGGTTAGACCCAATGTTTACTTATTTAAAAAAAAAGAAAAAAACTCCACATATGTATGTTTAAACTGAATTACCTCAAATTTATAATCTGACTGATATCCTCAATTTATGACTTTATATTCTAGATCAACCTGAACTGCCAGGGTATTACAAATTTAAACATAAAGGTTTCACTGGAACTGAGACTATTTCTACCTCACGTTTTACAGCTTCACACATGGTAACTAAAAGTTTTAATACCAGAGAGCAGCAAGCAGTCTTGATAAATATCAGCAGCAGGAGCTCTTGGGTGGCAGTGTTTGACTGCTTCAGATATGGCTCTGTGCAGGGAAAGGAAGGAAAAATTAAAAAAAAAAAAGCAGTGTGATATTTAAGGCAAACATTTATTTCTCAGACACATGATACTGACTTGATATGCGATGGAGTCGTCCCACAACAGCCTCCCACAACATTTACTAGTCCATCCATAGCAAACTCCTGCAGACACAAGACAATCTTAGTTGCAAAAAAGGTCAGCAAAATTTCTAATAAAACCTCCTTTTCATTTTCAAATGAGTTTTTATTCATGCAGGACAGAAACAATGAAAATATATCCCCACCAGCACATGAACAACAGATTTACAAACACATTTCTTCATGTCCACAGCCTTAATAAGTATTTGAGACACATAAAATCATCTGCAGGTCTTGCTGATCATTTATTCGCACAAATTAAAAGGTATGAGCAGACAAGCACTGTGGAAAAAAAATTAACCATGCAAAGAAATAATGCAAAAAAATGCATAAACAACGCACAAAATAGATGCTTTTTAAAAGGTTAGTTTAAAAAAAAAAAAATCAGTAGTGAGTTTAATTCACACTAGGTGGCATTTGGGATGTCTCCAGCTTGAAGAAGTAGACAGTAGCTCCGGCACGGAAGCTACGCAATGTACTTCTATGGACAGGGTCAACTGCAGGTGACCAACTTGGGATTCAGTATCTTGCCTAAGGACACATTGGCTTATGAAAGGGCCATGGATAAAAAAAATAGAAATATTTCAACATACAATTTTCTTTTAACCTTTATTTAACCAGGAAGTGAAACTCTTGAGATTCAAAATCTCTTGTGAGTGTCCTTGGCTGACATAGGCAGCATTAACTTAGCATCTTTTTTCCAATGGCGGGAGAAACCAGAGCTCCCAGAGAAAACCCGTGGAAGCACAGGGAGAAGATTCAAATTCCACACAGACGGGCCCTACCTCGGTTTGAACCCAGGACCCTTTTGCTGTGATTCACCATGCTGCCCAAACAGAATAAAGCTAATCACTCAAAAAAAAAACTTTGCATTGATTTGCAATGACCTCTCACTCTAAGAGTACAACTGGACCCAAACCATGCCAGAAAAATGCCCCAACAGATAACAGAACCACCAGAGCCTTGACTGTGGGGGTCTAGGTTTTCCCTTTATTTCACCCAGCTATATGGTTCAACACCTAAATATCAGTCAGAAAAAAAACATCCATCCATTTTCTTCCGTTTATCCTATTCAGGGTCGCTGGTGGGGGCTGGAGCCTATCCCAGCTGTCATAGGGTGAGAGGCGGGGTATACCCTGGACAGGTTGCCAGTCTGTCACAGGGCTAACACAGAGAGACAGACAACCATTCACGCTCACATTCACACCTACGGCCAATTTAGAATCACCAATTAACCTAATCCCACTAACTGCATGTCTTTGGACTGTGGGAGGAAGCCGGAGTACCCGGAGAGAACCCACGCAAACACGGGGAGAACATACAAACTACACCCAGAAAGGCCCTGGCCAGATGGTGGATTCGAACGCAGGACCTTCTTGCTGTGAGGCAACAGTAGTAACCACTGTGTCACCGTGCTGCCCGGAAAAAACCCCAATAAAAACCAAAAAACATAACAAAATCAAACCTTTAAACTGGTGGCTGTTACTTGTGGAGTTTCATCATACCCTCCAAATGTGTTGGGAAGACCTAACAGAAAAAGATAACACACAGAGATGATGACGTCATTGCATCATCCTGGATGGTCTGACAGATGATGCAACAGGAATTCAACCACAGATCGCCACAGTGTACTGCCTGCAGTAAATCCTTTGTGTTGGTGGTTGATGAACGAATATACTGAAAGCTGCTTCTAATATTCTGCACCTGGTATACATTCATGCCTGTAAATAGTGGCCAAGTGTTCCATCTAAACTTGTTGTATGAAATCCAAATCATTATACTTTAGTGTGTTGAGAAGGTTTATGGCTTGGTCTGTCTATAGCTGTTCAGAGTATTGCTTACCTGCATTGGGATAGCAGATAATTAAAGCTGAGGTGCATTTTCCTATGGCCTCAATGAAAGGCCTCATCTCTGTCGCCCCCAAGGCACAGTTCAGACCAATACTGCACAAAGAAAGGAGCAAGGAGCTGTGTAATTGTCAGGGCATTCATATCACATCACTGCTTTGTTCTTCTCTAAGAAGTGTAGCTGTTAGGTTTGATGTACAGTAACTCACCAGAGTGGATTAGCATGGGATACACTCACTACAAAGGCTTCTGCTGTCTGACCAGACAGAGTCCGTCCACTGCGGTCAACAATGGTACCTGAGATCTGTATGATGAGTGGGACAAGACAGCAACATCAACATTTTAACAACTTATTCATGCTAAGATGATTTCTTTTGAATGTCCTCTACTTTTCAGCGAATTTGTAGGAAATGTCTTTCATAAATTTGTACAAAGTAGCTGCACTTAAATTTTAAAGTGCATTTTCAAACACAGAAAATGGAGAAAGTTCTATATGCTACATTTATAAAGTACACATTTTTTATATTTGACTTTTTAAGAAAAGACACGAGAAATATCTGCCTTTATTTTGACACGTGGACTACCTGACTGGGACAGAGCATCTCAAAATCAGCAGATCTTGTGGAGTGTTCCTGGTATGCAGTGATTAGTACCAAACAGAAGTTAAAAAAACAAAACAAAACAAAAGACAACCAGTGAACCAGAAGAGATACTGCTGAAAAGCTTAATACTGGCTATGACAGAAAGGTGTCAGAACACAGAGAGCATTACAGTCTGCTGTGTAAAGGGCTTTGTAGCTGCAGAGTGGTCAAAGTGCTCATGCTGACCATCCACTGCCAAAAGTGCCTTCAATGGGTACCTGTGAGCTTCAGAATAAGATCATGTAGAATAGGTATGACTTGCAAACGGAATACTTCCTCAATTTCAATTATACAGGTGCAAAAAATTAGAACATCGTAAAAAGTTCCATTTTTTTGTATTTTAATTCAAAAAGGTAAACGTTAATATACGCTACATTCATTACATATAAAGTGAATTATTTCAAGCCATTTTTGTTGTAATTTTGATGATTATGGCTTATAGCTCATGAAAATCAGAAATATAGTTTCTCAAATTATTAGAACATTTCCTAAGATCAATCAAAACAGGATTTACAATACAGATATGTCCAATTTCTGAATAGTACCTTCATTTATACATTTATTACATGGTTAGGGTTCCTTTACCACAAATTACTGGATTTGTGGTGAGGCATTATAGGGTTTTCAAAGCCTGTACCGCCAGGCTACAAAACAGTTTTTTTCCCCAGGGCCATTACAGAACTGAACAGACTCCCCCTCTCCCCCTTGGCCAGAACAACTGCATTGTTCTAAGTGTTTTTAATCACAATAATGTGGACTATGTGCAATAGGTGCTCTTAATTTAATTTAGAATTTTAATTTGAATCTTTGATACTTCAGATTCTAAGTATTTAAGTATTTTATGTATTATGTATTTATACATAGATATGTGTCTGAGAATGTGGGTATTAGAGGCTGCACAAGCAAATTTCGTTCTGCTGTTTTTTCTTTACTGTGCAATGACAATAAAAGTGATTCTGATTCTGTTTCGATGCAGCGTGGCATGGAGACGATCAGCTTGTGGCACTGCTGAGGTATTACTGAAGCCCAGGTTGCTTTGATAGTGGCCTTCAGCTCATCTGTACTTCTGGGTAAGGTGTTTCTCATCTTCCTCTGGTCAGTATCCCAAAGATGTTCTGTGGGGTTCAAGTCAGACAAATTGGCCAGCCAATCGAGCACAATAACATCATGGTCAGCAAACAGTTTGGTAGTAGTTTTGGCACTGTGGGAAGGTCCTGCTGGAAAAGAAAATTGGCATCTCCATAAAGTATATCAGCAGATGGAGGCATGAAGTGCTCTTAAATCTCCTGGTAGATACTGTATTGACTTTGGACTTGATTAAACACAGTGAACCAACCACCACCAACACTAGCAGATGACATGGCACCGCAAATCATCAGAGACTGCGGAAACTTTACACTGAACTTCAAACACCTTGGATTCTGTGCCCCTCCACTCCTCCTCCAGACTCTAGATCCTTGATTTCCAAATGAAAGACGTCTGTGCGTGGTGATTCTAATGCATTGACACCAGCCTCAGTCTACTCCTTGCAAAGCTCTCCCAAGTTCTTGAATCGACTTTTCTGGAAATCCTCTGAAGGCTGCAGTCATTCCTGTTGCTTGTCCACCATTTCCTGCCGCACTTTTCCCTTCCAGTTGACTTTCCATTAATATACTTCAATACAGCACTCTGCAAACAGCCAGCCTTTTCAGCAAAGACCTTCTGTGGCTTTTCCTACTTGTAGAGGGTGCTAATAAATGTCATCTGGACAACTGTCAAGTTAACAGTCTTCCCATGATTGTGGTTGTGTGTACTTAACTAGACTGAGACATACACTGTACTTATACTGTCTGAATAGTAACTTACTCAAACTTGAAATGAAAAATTCTAATAATTTGATATGATTTTTTTTTTAATTGTTAAGCTTTAGGCCATAATTATCAAAAATTAAAACAGAAACTTCAATGTTTCAAGTATTTTTCAGTTTAATGTGTCTAGAATATATGAATTATTATATTATTTCACTTTCTTGAATAGCTGATGGAATATTGGACTTTTTCCACAATAATCAAATTTTTGATACGTGCCTATAATTAGTACTAAACTGTAATATATTCTATAAAATATTCTGTAATTTACATTTAGAAGCAAGCTAATTTTTAGGAAATTATGAGCAAAGTTTCTAGGATATGAGATGGAAAATAGAATACTCATAAAATAAATCCTTACTGATATTTGCTCATTCGCGTCTTGATAAACTCCAGCTGTTGTAAACAGTTTTAAAAATCACATAAATAGTTTTACAGTGTTCCTCAGATTAAAAAAAAAAATTCCATGCAAGCTGAATGATGAATAAAGTATTAGACGTACAAATACTGGCTTTCGTTCGTAGCTCTTTTCAAACAACAGGTCGATTGCAAACAAGGCAGCCTGTAGACCATATGATGAAGTAGTGGCAACAGACATGTAAAAGAGAGCAAAAGGACAAGTGTAAGAAAAACATACATTT